>JAPQRP010000025.1:21336396-21374764 GCA_037367295.1 Apogon hyalosoma
CACACACCCACACACACACACACACACACACACACACACACACACACACACACACACACACACAGGGTAACTGTCCCTTCAGTGGCTGCAGTGTCTTCATGTTCGAAGGGCTGGTGCTTCTGTCAGAAACAGTTCAAAGATCTCACACATCCAGGCAGTGCTCCTACAGCAGAGTTTGCACATGGAAACTAGTCTCTGGACACAAAGGCCAGTCATCCAGAGGATGTGCTGAGTGTCTGTGGTGTCTGGACTCATCATTGGCTCTGTCCTGTATCTCTTCATGGAGAGGCTTCAGTGTCTGGCCGCATCACCAGAGCCTCGTGCATCACTGCGGCTTCTCCCTCTTCATCCTTGAATGTGACTTCTAGTGGGCACATGGACAAATAACACACAGATAATAATGTATTACACAAACAAGACAAAGTAACATCGCACCGTTGAGGGAAAAAAATCACCGAACATCAGCGCACGCGCTCTTATTTTGTAGAGCGTCATGCGCACTTTTACGCACAGGAAGTACAACATATTACAAACTTACACATATTCTACACGGTTCGTACTTTATTCTACAAAAACACCGTGCAGTATAAGCGTTAATTTACACATACAATAAAGTAAAACGAGTAAAACCTAAACAGAGAAAAGCAGAGTGCTTCAGTCATGCAGAAAGTCCACTAAGAAATGGAGCTGGGCTCACTTTACCTTTCTTCTGCACATGTTGCTCCATCAGTCGCTCCTTCGGTCACAAATCCATCCGAAAACCTCCAGGGTGGTCTTGGAACCCCGGGTGACCGTCTTGCCTACATTCTCCTACACTAGATCTAAGCCGTTATCTAATCCGTTTTGCGCTCCCTGAATCCGGTCACAGGAAGACTTATTTATTTTCCGGCTTCTAGGACGCATGTCCGGCAGAATTGGACTCGATAATGTCTATAAAGCACAGTGTCTCAGGTTTCAGAAACCGTTGGAATTTTTCCGATCGGACAAATAATGAAATAGTTTCGGTCATCTGGACTACACAGGCATAGGGCACAGGGCAGGGCGGTGTGTCACACCTGACACGGTCGGATCCGGATCTGGATCCCAAAGCAAAAACTATTACTAATAGTTCTGAACTATTGCGTTCTAACACAATATTTTTTTTCTTCATGTCCCTTCCCGGGCTCCGTACAATAACTCAGAAGTAACTAGAGAAAAAATGTTGGATGAACCATGATTTTTAAAAAATATTATAATCCAACATCCTATTAAACTTAGGTCAAACAATATGCAAATAAGACTGAAAGAAAGGAAGAAACAAAGAAAGAAAGAAATGGATTGCAAGATAGAAGAAATTCCCACTTTAGTGATGGCAACACAAGGCAAGGCAATAATAATAATAATAATAATGATAATATTAATAATAATAATAATCATACATGGCAATAACTCAGAAGTAACTAGAGAAAAAATGTTGGCTGTACCGTCATTGTTTTATTATTATTACAACCCAACAACCTGCTAAACTTAGGACGACCCCTATCAAAATGATTTTAAATCTGAACTCCATTAAAACATCAACTCATTTAACAATCATCTTAGCTGTAGTTACATCATGGATTGGACATTTGTAAGATAGGACCTAAACTCAGTTCTTTATGTATAATTGTTCAATTTGGCATTAACCAGGCTCTTTTATTTCACTTATTACTGACTCCGCCTGTTTATTCCACTTTCTTCTAGTCACTGATGCTCCATCATGTCATGAAGGATGGATGCTCACAAACTGACATTTTTTATGACTAAAAATGTTGTTTTGAAGTTAATACTAAAGTCAAATTGGCAGAAATACACTACACTGCAAATTATTTGGTTCATACCAAGATTAAAAAAAAGAAAAAAAATTACACTACTGGTCAAAAGTCTATACTCACCTAATTTAAATTGTTGTGAGATGGACCACAGACGGCCAACAAGTGCTCAGCTTCACTGGGAACTCTTTCAAGACTTTCGGAAAAAAAATCAGGTGACCACCTCATGAAGCTCATGGAGAGAATGCCAAGAATGTGCAAAGCAGTAATAAAAGCAAAGTGGAGCAATTTTGAAGAATCTAAACAATAGAACATGCTTTGGTTATGTCACGCTTTTTTTTAAACTACATAATTCCATATGTGTTCATTCATAGTTCTGATGCCTTCAGTGAGAATCTACAATCATGAAAATAAAGGAAAAAACAGTTGAGTCCAAACTTTTGACTGGTAATGTAGATTTAGAAGTGTTAGATAATTTATCTTGTTTTAAGAGTTCATTTCTTATTTTAAGTGTTCAGACTTGCTTATTTCTAGATTTAACAATATTAATTCAAGAATCTTGTCAAGTGAAGTTATCTTGCTGCATGGACAGATAATTTCATTTGTTTTAAGTACTTTTTTCCCTCAGATTTAGTGTTTTTATGTTGTTTTTAGACGTCCCTATTTTGCAGTGTAGATATTCAGTACTGATGTAAGGCTGTGACCGTGTGTAACTTTACAGCAGAACTGGTCAAACAGCCGATGAAAACTCACTGCTGTCAATGCCCACATGTGACTTTAGTCTGTGTCTGAACACCCACTTACCTCGGTCTTGTAAAGATCCACGCAAAGGTGAGGACACTTATATTATCTCTTGGATGCAGGAACTGCAAGGTGCACCATCAAGAAGTGACTCCAGTAATATACTGTCCAACCCAACCGGAACATGGAGTCAGCCTTCAACGTAAAAGTATCTAAACCCATGGTCACGCAAAAAGGGACACAACGTACATTGAGTCGTGAAGTTGTAATAATAAGAATAATAATAGCTAATTTTTGTGATATTTTTTACTGTATCTTAATGTGGAAGAGTCATACTTCCCTCTCATTTATGATAAAAAAAATTACAGTTTGTTAAATCATTATATCTATTATTTTCTGTAATAATCTTTTATGTTAGAAAAATACAAAAACAAAAAAAAAAGCTTTTTTAGGGCTGTCAAAATTGACATGTTAATGCAGATTAATTCATCATCATGATTAATCTGATTAAAAATGTTGATGCAATTGACTCACCTGCAGCACAGAATGACTGGCAAAGCATTTGGGGCAGTTTGTCCAAGAAGAGTTAACGTCACGCGTGAACAAATGGGCAGTTGATCCAGTAGTGACAGGCAGCAGAACCAACCCATAAAAATGGAAGACACTAAACAGCACACTGGCCTCTGGATGGAAATATGAGGACAAAATAAAACCCAAGCCAGAACAGTCAGCCAGTGTATTATACACACTCTGCAGGAAGGAGTTTTCTTTTCACCAGAGCGCTTAAACGTCAAGCCAATTTCCTTGTATGTGTTCACATACTTGGCCAATAAAGATGATTCTTATTAAAATACCACATGTCTGACCACTCCTGCAACCACTGTTCTGTGTGAGAGACTGTTCTCAGTTGTAAACAGCACTGTAAATAAGAAGCGGTCAGCTCTCCTCTCAGAAAATGTCAACCAGTTGGTTTGTCTTAATAGCTGGCTGAAAGAGGAGTAACAGGGTGACATTATTTACCCCGCCCCCCGAAGGGTGGGCAAGGGGTATTGTTTTTGGTTTGGTTTGTTTGTTAACACTCTAGCAGCAAAACTATTGGGTTTATACATTCATTACAAGTGACCCAGAATAGATCTGATTACATTTTAGGAACAGCAGGTCAAAGTTAAAAAAAAAAACATCAATTTTGTGTCAATTTACTTCAAACTTGGCACATATAGAGGCAACTGATATTCTGACATCAGCACATGCATAGACATGATGACATCGGCTGATCGATGCCAAAATAAGCTACAATATGTGCAAGGGGCGGGGCTTGTTGTGCCTGGAACCACTTGTGTGGATAAATGTTTGTTTGAAAAAAAGAGGCAAAAAGTTGTTCAAGTTGTTTTGTTGAAACTTTTGAAGGTGTTTAACCAACATGTTAAGTGCATATATATTCCCTTCCTTCTTAAGTCTGTTTGCCCATTAATATAGATTTAAAAAATGAATAATATTTAGTTGTGATTAATTGAAATTAATCCACTGCAACCTTGTCATTAATCTGATTACACATTCTGATTGTTTGACAGCACTAGGTTATACATCTTTCCTGTGTGTAACATATTGACTTGTTTTTCATTTGTATTGTTTAATTCTATGAGTACCTGGAATTATTATTTCTATGCTGGTTTTGTTTCCACATTTTTTTTCCCACCAATATCTACCAAGACGAGCTCATCTTATGGTGAAAATTTTTCATTTTCTCAGGTCATTCATTTATTCTTACATCTCAGTATTTCCTCTGTGTGTTTATTTTGAAAGGTACAGTCATACACCGTTGTATTTTTACTAACTCGATGCTGCAATGGCTAATACTGTTGCATCACCTTCTGTAGTGGCATCACACACATTAACTGGAAACTGTTCTGCTCAAAGCAAGGCCTCAATTCTGTGCCACATCTGAATGTTTGCATATTGTCCAAAAGTTTCATCTTGCAAAATAGAAATACCATATTTAGTTATTTAATGAAAGGTGTGTCCAACTTATACTTGTTTTTTTTTGTTTTTTTTGTTTTTTTTTCCTCCAGCCCTGTTCAATCTCAGTTATGACAGTGGGTGTTGTGGAATGTCACCAGACCACAAACTGTCTTCACACTTTCATTCCAGTGAGCCGCACCGTCAGGAAAAACCAGAATCAGTTTGTCTGATAATGATAATGACTTCTAAACATGACCAGCAGTCAGCATGTCCTCCAGTACAGTTGTATTGAATGTTGCACTGAAGTTATTGGTTAAGGGCCATTCCACCGAATGGGTGCCATTTGTTTGTTGTAACTCTTCCAAATTAAACTTCATTTTTCAGCTTTTTTCAACACAGAATTTACTAACATACATATTCAACTATTCAAAATGTGTATTGGTCCATCTCAGGCAACTTTATTTCATTTTTTACGAGGTTTTTAAGTAGAAGACAGTCACATTTTTCTCAGTCTTGTTACCAAAACTCATGTGGCATTTAAAAAGCAGGATTAAAAGCATGTCAACTAATTCCTTTGTTTTCCCCTCAAGAAAGTGTTTATTTCAAAGAAATGGTTGGTTACATGTTCAAATAGTTAATATTTGTGACTAAAAATCACTATATATATAAGTTGTATTTTCCTTAAAAAAAATGCAAAGCCATTTTTTCATTTAAAGGAGACCCAAAACTCAAATTTATCAAAATTTTTATAATGTAATTCATTAAGGAGTTGGATAAATGATGGACCACACATAGCTGAAAAAATGGTGGTTTATCTTTACTATTTAGAAAAAAACATTTAGTAACAGGGATGAGCACTGGGTCACAGGAATGTGTTTGTCCGTACGTGTGCATGTGTATGTGTGTGTATGTGTGAGAGTGCATGGCTCTGCGTGCATGTTGTGTGTTACAAAAACTACATCCAGTTGTGTTTCAGCTAGAATTGCAATAAACTTATGAAAACAAACTTGACGTTTTAATGAAGCCTTCTCTCGTTTGGCCCAGACTTCTTTCTCAATCTCCATGTGACGACCTGTGACTGCCCTCAGGGGTGGGACGATACACACTATGTTCTCTAACAAGTACCAAAGGATGTTCACAGCCACAGCAGTGCACACAGCCAGGTTCTGCTCTGGTAGTAGAGCCCGTTTGACTGAAACGGGCCTCGGACCCAGTTCTGAGTAAGGCTACCCGTGAACTTCCAGTTACGTTAAATGTTACTGGGACTCGGGGCTCTGAGCCGGCAGCACCATGCATGTGAGTCCCAGTTAGGTTCGGATCTGGTTTCAAGAATGGAACCAACTTGACTCTGCTGGATAATAATAAGTGGTGTGATTGAAAGTGAAATATACACATTACGGTGGGACTTCACAGTCACTCCATTGTAGTGAATGAGGAGATGTGCGTCCATCACCACTAATACTGTATCCTGTCTGGACCAGGTCTGGACACACCTGTAGGTGCTTCCATTGCAGAGTGTTTTCTTCTGGTGTGTGATTCTAGTCCAGTCCTGTCTGTCCACATGTGTTCATTCTGGTCCAGTCCTGTCTCATGTTCAGATGCTGGTTTAAGGCAGATGTTTGCCTCAGTCTGGTCCAAACCTCCACGGTGTTGCCACTGTAGTGTGGGTTCATCTACTGCTATTGCACTGACTGGTCTTCAACTACAGAAGAAGGAACAGAGAGTCTGATGTTCTTGACCCTCTGGTGTCCCCAGACTGGTCCTGCCCTGGGGAAGCAGTTCCTCCACTAAAGCTAGTGTCTATTGGTCTGAACAAACTAGAACCATCTGTTCTGAGTCCAGGGTCATAGGGGAGACGATTGGACTGAGCAGAACCACTGGGACCACATCAACAGGACAAAACCACCAGGACCACATCAACAGGACTAAATCAAGTAGATGGGTTTACATTACACTTTATATCCAAATGTCCAACGTCCGTTCTATTTCCAAAACACCTCATGAGAGCATAAAAACTGTTTTGCAATCTTTGACAGTTTCCATGACCAGTTTTCTATTGTGCTATTTACATTTTGCACATTTCTGAGGGTAATGGAAACCCAGCTAGAGATGCTTTTCTTCCTGCATGACTTGAGGTCATTCCTGTATTTATCTCGTCCCTTCTCTGAATCTCTCTCTCTCCTCTCTGGGTCAGTATTGCATAGAGCACAATAGTGACGCTGCTTTTCTGCAGCACTTGGTGGATTGGCTCCCTGTAACTATGGTATTCACACTGTAAGACTGATCTTTAAGGTAAACAACTTCAGTAATTTCAGCTGTAAAACATAAAAATCAGGTGAATAGTATTATATCGACTAATATTCACACTAATAAATCAATAAACCAGAGCACGTTACTCACTCCTGTTACTGTTACTCAGTCCTGTTACTCTTTATATCAGTAACAGGACTGAATGTAACAGGACAGAGTTTTTAGCATAGAATTAGCAAATACAGGAAATATGGCCACATGGCATCCATGGTAATAGCATGAGGACACTGAGCACATTGAAGTGATTTACAAAAAAATTGTATTTTTAAAATAAACAAGTTACATTTAAGAAATAATTTAGGTAACAGGATAGTGCGTTGAGATTAACCGTCTCAGTCATATTTACAATATCATCAAATATACTGCGGGAAAAAAAAGAGAGAACTTAGTTTTGGTCTTCCCATGGCCCTCAAATAATCCAGCTGATGTAAATTCATGTTGAACATGTGACTTGTGGAATGTTCCATATTTTTCAGAGGGGGAAATGTGTTAGAGTAACAGGACTGAGTGAGAACTCAGGGACACGACTAAAATGTGTATTTTCACAAAAATATTATGGATTTCTCATGAAAAAAAATTATTTAAAGCATAGATGGGATATGGAGTCACACCACAATGCAAAACAAAATTATTTCTGAAGTATTTTAATCATTATATTTCATGGTAAAATAAAGGGTTAGAGAATGGGGACATGTAACAAATGCTATTTTTCAGTGTTCAAGGTAGTTTTTATTAATGTTGTCAATAATATATCTTAGATTTTCAATTAGATCAATGTGCAGGACACTTTTCTTAAAAATAAAATGTATTTTACAGTTGATTTTCATGCATATTTATACATATAATATCCTGGGGACGGAAATGGCACCCATTCGGTGGAATGGCCCATGCAAGTCTTTGGTAGTATGTCTGAAATTGTCACATAAAACAAATATCACGGGAATTTTGTTTCCAATTATTTATTTCACTATGGAAACATACATTTCCACCACCATAAATTTCCCAAAATGCAATGCAGTCATGGCAAAAACAGACTATGGCAGAGGGTGAACTGAGCCCAGGGGCAAATTCTATGCAGCGTTACACAGAAACCGGCGCAATCCATAGAATCACACCAATGCGGACAGTCCGTATTATTACATACATGCCAGCAGAGGTGAGATTGGCTGGTTACCATGGTGACGTGAACCCAACTGGCAAGGAAACTTTGAGGAAGGAACATGTACTCACACCCCAAAGAATGCATCCAGACATTCCAACATTCTACTGTTCATTTACACATAAGTAATGAATGCTGAATGTTAATATATATGTCATGTATATAAAACCTGAACTTCAATTCAATTCCATCCAGAAAATTTTCAGTTCTTCCCTGGTGCAGGTTAGTTATGAATACATTCTCATGTGGTGTCATTTTTCGTAACATTTTAGAGTTTTTGAGCAGAGCTGGAGGACGACAGACCAGTTTCCTCTCTCACCAGGTTTTCCATCACAATAGTGTGTTTAAAGAGGCGGCTGAGGGTGGGGGCACACAGAGGAAACATGAGGTGTCAACAGGAAGATGCTGCAATGATGATATACACATCTGTCGGCTTTTTGGGAGCTGTTGCTTTGAGATTTGCCAGAAACAGTGGCATACAGTTTGATTTATTTTACTTGTTTTAGTACTGTACACAAAAGATAAGCAGGCTTCCTACACAACTGTCTGGATTTTATTTTATGACTATTAATACATCATATTTCATAATTCTGAGGGGGTGGGATATACTTTAAGAATCTGAACATCAACTGTTTTACAAACCTCCTCCTTGTTATTCTTTCTCTGAGTTGTTCCTTCTTCATGAAGCAGAATTGAATTTGTGAGATAGTTTGTGAGTCTAACATTACATAGCTACCATTAAATGCACAATATTTCTTGAACCCAGTTAAAATTGGTCTGTTTGCAGATTAAATAGATGCAAAATAAACTGATGCAGTAAATTGCCCCATAACTGAGCTTTTTTGACATGGTTCAACCTGTGTGATGTGTCTAATCTACAGGAACGCTTGTTTATTGAGAAAATGATTGATTAAATGTTTGCCTTTCAACCACTGAAGTGTTCAACAACACATTCATTTTGAGCCAAGTTTTATCATTTACAGAGTAGTTTTGTTTTTCTGTATTTGTTTCCTGGAAATTCATCACATCATCTTCTTTTACCACAACAACAGGCAATGATACACAGAAAGAACAGATTTATTCCAACCACAGTAATGATCAGATTAAGTGTTTTGAAATGGTTATTATGCCTAAGAAATATTCAACTGAATGGTTTATCAAATAAAGACTCCCCCTCTCAACCTGATTGAAATATATTTCCTAGTGGTTATTCTGACAGGAGGATTTAGGGATTTTTAATCTCATTTCTGATTATTATTATTAGTGTCCATGAAAATGATGCCTGTTTTCAGATTGACCCATTAATTGACCTCTGTTTGCATCTAAAACCTCAGTTTAAAGCATAATTAACACAAATATTTTGGATACAGTATGAAACTCCAAAAGTGTTGAAGTGTCCATATTTAAGGACATTAATGTTAGCTGAATTTAATTTTCCATTGGGGAAATCAGTTAGCAGTTATTTTTCACTTATAATATATCTTGAGGGGTTACATGAAAGTAAAAAATGCTGTACCTTTAAAGTTTGGGTTGAGCAGGTCTTTCCTGGAGTTGCACAGCAGAGCACTGGTGAAAACCAGGTCAAGAGCACACAGCAGCAGATGATATGAGTTCACCAAGTCATCACTGATCATTGGGAAGTTCCCTGAACAAGAAAGAGGAACAGACAAGACACCACAAGGGTGAATTATGATGCCTTCAGGTTAACTTGGCTCAGGAAACCATGCCGGTATTATTGTGCCAAATCAACACTGGCAGGTTCAAACAAGCTTATTTGGTTGAAGACACTTTAAAGACAGTGTGTGTGTCTTATTTGATGATCAGGCAAGTCAGAGGAGCACAGAAAAAGAAAAGTACGAACACTCGTCAACTCAAACAACAGCAACATCGTTCCCTTCAGCTGGTTTTTACCAGTTGCTATGTTAAGGGGCAGAGAACCAAAGTGATATTTAAAAAAAATCTCAGACAGTACTCTCAAAATAGTTCAAACAGGTTTAAAAAAGTTTACTGTATGGCTGTGTAAGTCTAACAAGAATTTTTGAGCCACTTTAATGTTTTTCTGTAGTCCCAATGTGACTCTAATATCAGTGCACTTCAAACCTGTTACTGTCATTAGGCTTCTACCAAGTACTAAATCCATTTTTAAGACCTGCCTAATATTCAAATTGCTTGATTTTTTTAAGGTTCCCAAAATTGATGCATTAGGTACATTTAGGAAATGTATAATTCTGTGTTCACTGACTCAAGTGTCATATAGATGCTTTGTTGCATGTCTTCAATATAATGTGGTGTGTTTAGCGTCCACTCTAGTTGATTTTTGTTTTTTTTACTGTTTTACTTTACATCACAAACCTTTTCATTCACCTTTCCTCATCTTGTGTATGTTTAACAACTCTCAGGGGGGAGTAACTTCAACAATTGCCGGCATCACAAAGATTAAACAAGTCTCAAAACGTCTTTAGAATCTGTACAGACCACATATTAGTGGATTTTGCCCGTGGCTGTAAACTCTGACTGGAATAGGCCCGGTCCAAATGTCTACATCATAATTGGCCTGACAGTTTTTATGTGGCTGCCCACGTTTACAGTTAAGGGGTGATTACTCCATAACTTTGAAGTTACTGACTCAAACAGGTTTCTTTGTCTGACACAAGATATAAATACTATCCTGGGATTTCAAGGGTTTAGAGGAGCATAAACCTTGTTCAAAAACAAATACTGACATTTTTCTAATAAACTCAGATGTGAGGCTTTATTGTTCTTAATTTGATCACTACAACTTAAATATAAGGTATAATGAGTTGTTGAAATGGGCTGAAATCTGAACTTGCATCTGATTCTTGTCCATGTCTGTTCAAAATCATCTGCATTTCAATAGTTAGAACATTATGCAACATACAAAGGAACTAAGTAATATGCATGAACAAACTTAATCTCCTTGGAGGAGTGAATAAAAGTACAATGTTCTTGTAAATAGTGTCAGGGCTTTAAGGGACAATGTCCAGCTGATGCTAACAAGCCTGTACTTGCCCTCAAATCAGAGCTTTTGTATTTCTGTCACACTGTCTCTGCCCTAACAGCCGCATGCTGATCCTGAGCTCTAATCCCACTTTAGTGTGAGGGCCCCTTCTTGATTTGTGAGGAATTCCAGCAGTATTAGATGTCCTCTTTTAAAGCAGAGTTTCCACTGTAAGGATTCTCAAATTGTTGTGTCATAGAAAACAAACTAGTCTTTAGAGCTGAATTCAGCTGTTTTATTACAGACGTATTTACCTTTAGCATGGACAAACAAGACCCAGCAGAAGTTGAAGACCTCAGTCACAGTGCACGGATGACGTCTGCAAAGCAAAAACATGAGTGGAATTTAATTCTTCAACCAGTTATTATCGGTGCAAGGAATCCACAGATAATGAAGAAAGGCTGGGATAGATGATCTGGGAAAAAACTCATATCACAACATTTTTTAAATTACAATATGGTTATCTTTCATCTCAGTTTTGAATGTTACTGTAAAGTAGATTTAGTAGTAGTGCCTCATGTTAGGGAAAAGGACACAAGCTAATTACAAGATTATATTCCATGGAAAATCATGTTTAAAAAACAAAACCCTGGTTTTATTCAAAAGTACAGTATTGTATGAAACTGAACAGGTAAAAGCAAAATAAATGTAAAGTCATGACGTCCCACCTCTGTTTGCGGCTGCGGTGAACTCGAGGTGGGTCATCTGAAGGAGCCTTGAAGATGGCTTTGAAGATGGGAACATACTTTTTAAAGATGACGGCAGACACTGTGAAGTTTCTCTCCAGCTTGTCTGTGCTCTGGCGGAAATCCTGAGGCAGGCTTGCCATGTCCTGCCACTTTTTCATTTTATTAAAAAACTCAATCAGGCTAATGAAGAAGAGGAGAGGAAAATTAGTCTTATGATATTAACATCATTACTTAGTCACAGATAGTAGTGCCTGATAATTGTCTTAAGTTATATTAACTATTGGTACTATGTTTCAGTTTGAATCTGTGCTCATTGACAAACATAACAGATTTTAAAACAATTCAGTTATTTCATTATTTGAAAGATCTTTGTTGATCTTTATCTATTTATAACAGCAAAGAACCACCAAGTCCTGTTAACTTTACAGCATTAAGGAAGTGGATGTGCAATGACAATTAAAATATGAGTGGACATGTGAATTACCTCATTTCTGAGCAGCGTAGGATTCTGGTTAGGGAGACATAGTTCCCCTCAACAGTGCCCTTCCCCACTGTGGGCACTGAGGATCGACAGGCTACATAGAGAGCACAGGCCAGCCAATGCAGCTCACTGCCCTACAAATGTATGCATTTGAGTGAGTGAGTGAGTGAGTGAGTGAGTGAGTGAGTGAGTGAGTGAGTGAGTGAGTGAGTGAGACAGAATGAATAGAAATACAGCAAAAGGTGAGTGAGTTAGGTCAGGTGATAAGAGGGAGGGAAGTCAAAGAGAGAAGAATCAGAAAAGAAAGAAATGGAGTAAAGGGTGAAGGGGCACAGAGAAATTAGATGTATAGACCAAGAATGTGTGAGTGGAGATAGAATTGAGAGAAGGGTGGAGGAAATATTGGACAAAACAAAGAATATGAAAGGCAAAGTGCATGGCTTAACATGCTACATTAATCCCTTTAATCAGCAGAACTACCTTGTTTCAAAAGAACATCAGTATCCTGTCACCTACACCTACATCCAAACAATGAATGCATTCAAAATTTACTTTAAAGTAAAATCATGCTAAATGTATTTACAAATAGTCAGTGTTTTCTTATCATGCATGCTGTTTTTGGCTTAATATTGTGCATGAGTCATTTTACATTGCTGGTAGAGCTCATTTGAACTATTTTAACTTCTGTTGTGAGATTTTATCAGCATCAAACTCTAAAAGATTTTCATGTTTGTAGTGTCACTTTCCTTTGAGGACTAAATATTTCTAAAGCCAACTTTCCATGAGCTCAAATCAACAAGGCAGGCTATTGCAAGAGATGTTTTAAAGAGTTTATTTAGGTAATGGGAGAATTGAGTAACACTTAATCCTCCTGTTTATCAAATGCATTCACAATCAACACATTTGAAGATGCATGATTTTGATTGGACAGAAAAGAGATGAAAAACTGTAATATAAAAAGTAAGTAAAGCAGTCAGACAAATACATTTGAGTGAAATGAATAGTAATTGCCTCTATGATGCAATGGAGTAACAGGAATGATGCACAAAGAATGGAAATAATTAAATATAATAAAAACATCTCAAATTTATACTTCAGTGCAGCACATTCCCACACTTTACCACCTTCTTCTGAAGCTGACACTGCATGGATCTGATCATCTTTAATTCACTAATCATAACTCAGAGAACTGCTTCTACTATGCAAGTAATATTATGTTATATACATTTTAATGTGTTGTTTCTGTAATCAAATTCAGTAAAGTGTCTTTCTGATTCTATAAATAAAATGAACTATCTATGTTATTATCATTGCTTTTGTAATTACACCTGTATGAATATGAATAAGTTTGTGCATACTTACACTGACGTTTTATTTTTCATTATTAACTGAGCAGAGAGATTTCAGCCTCAGGTTACTCTATATATAAACTTGAATTTACTTAATAAGCAGGTACTGTATGATCATCAGTGAGTCTAGAATTACACTGAGCCATGGTTGGAAATCCTCCCCTCTAGTGGCCTTGAACACATTTATTACCATCTAATGTCATAAGAGGTAAATACAAAGAGATGTTTACGTTTTATTGTGAAATAAATGCCTTTAGTACTGCAGTAGTAGTAGTAGTGGTGGTAAATACAGTTACAGCCTTCTGGGTTTTAATGTTGATGTTTGGGTATGAACTGGTTATAACAAGTCATCTAAACGCAATACAATGATTTCTCCAATAATATTTCTATTTTTCAGCAAAAGATAAACAATATGAAAAGGAGTGAGACTGTATATATGTGTGTGTTAGCATAGCCACAGAGTAGGTAAACCTAGCTAGCTATACAGTTAAGAACAAGCGACGCCACAGAGCAGTGACAGAAAAAGACACAAATATGACACACATATTATATGTATGTTTTTACCTCTAATGTAAAATTTCTGCTGATGTTTTCGTAGGTTTTCCATGCCTCATTGCTCGCCTCTTCGTCCATATTCAACGCTCGACACAGATCTTCAAACCCGGTACGGGCTTTCTGCAAAAAGTCGTCCTCGTCGGTCATTTTGTCAAGCGTGACGAAGGAGACCCGGGTTTAGAAAAGAGAAAGCAACACCAACAAAAAAGTGAGACGGTTTTTGGGCAGCTAGCTGACGTAACGGCGTTATTATCGTGCTATAAGGTAAACGGCTCTGTACAGTGTGGCCATTTAAATGTCCTTTGACTGACAGGTACTACGATGCGTAGCAGTTATGGGCGTACGAAGGTCACATGTGGTATAGCGAGACGTCATTTATATGCGTTCATCAATTGAGGAATACGAAAAAGAGCGTATCTTACCCCAGCCCACTAAACTTGCGTAGCCGAGCATGAATGGGTGGGTCGACCGTCAATCTGACGAAATACTACTACTTCCGGTTGTTTTTGTTTTTGAAGTTCATACGTGGTTCTTGATCACTGCAATCACGGACGACTTAAACACACACTATCGATTTTTAAACCATTTATCAGAAAATACTGTTCGTGGCGCAACGACTACCGACGTTAAAAAGCAGACATCGGTGTTTATTCGACGTTTAAATGTCTCTGAACAGTTTCCCAATTCAGCTTGTTTTTAAATACTTTTTTTGTCTGTTTGAGATAACCCAGTCCACGTTTATCTAGTCAAGGTATACGGTCTGGACTTAAGCTAATGTGGCCGAGATACAGAAAAAGGAGGGACTTTTGCTTTTTCACAAATACTAAAAGGTGTCACAAAACCAAACCCTGTGTTATAAAGAGTCTGTAGCTTCTATAGCGATCTGGTCTAGACATGACTCACTTAAAGAAGAAAAAAACAATTAAACCTCTTTCAACTGCATTTTCAAACACCTCATGAACTCTCCCATCAGGCACCTCTTCACCTTCCAGTACTATATTTGCACTACCACCAATATTGTAAATAAGTTTGATTTATATATTTTATATTCTATTTTATTCGATCTTTTATACTACTTTATCCATTCTTCTTCTTTTTTTAAATCTTTTTAAAAGTATGGCATTTATTACCAATATAAGAGAAAGAGCATTTCGATTCTCTGTATGTATGCATTTAGTAAACTGACAATTACTAAAAAAAAAAAAAACAAAAAAAAAAACCTCTTTTAGTCATTGAAATAAGAAACTGTTTTAAACACTTGTTGGCTTTTCTGCTATGATTTAGATGTGATCTTTGAGTAACAAACTTCTCCCCTTTTTTTTGCATTATCATAAATATCAAGATTTCATACATTTATAACATTAAGACCTAAAACACAAAATGGAATATGCCACTCAGTGCTGTCAATTTCCCTTAACTGAAAAATCAAAGACTAATTTCATTGCTCTCATTTGTGTAATTTTATTGTAGCTGATAAAGGGCAAGAAGTTTCAACAACATATTGAATACATTAAGTGGCCTGCATTACATTATTATTTTTTTTTTTTGCCATACATTGTATGGTGACACACACTGTAAAGGAACATGTCTATTTCATCGTCAAGTTCATTAAAAAATTACCTTATTTGTAAGAGATGCAGATTTTTTTTTTTTTTTTTTTTGCACAAATTATTTGTTCCACACCCATTTCTTTAACTCCAAGACACTTCCAAATAGTAGAAATAGCAATGACTAAAAGCAGTTTGCTGGACCTAATATGCACAGCATTAGAGAACAGTAAGTAAATTTAGCACAGTAAACATCACGTTTCATTTATGAAAAACATCTTTTTTTTGAAAAAATATCTGTCTGTCTGTCTGTCTGTCTGTCTGTCTGTCTGTCTATCTATCTATCTATCTATCTATCTATCTATCTATCTATCCATCTATCTATCTTTTTTGGGCACCAAATACACATGAACAAAAGCCAAATTGTAGTTTAACTTTGACATCTATTTTTCTGCTCTGTATCATTATAACTTGAGTATTGTAAGCGTTGGCTCTAACTTTTTTCTTCTATTTCATCAGCCAATATTATTAGTTCACTCAGTTGTATGGAGTTTGATGTTCTCCAGTTTCTGAAACTGGCTCTCTGATCTACCCCTCACCCTATCCCAAGGACTACAGGGTTCAGAAAAAGGATGAATGAATGGATATGAGTATTTTATGCAGGATACTTATGATTTGTTCCCACCATTGATGACACACTGGCACAGCAGCTTTGACAAAGAGCTTTATCACAGCAAAATCTGACAAAACAAGTCAGTATAACCCATCATATAATTTAAAGACTTACTGTATATATGCATCAAAATAATGCATTTATATAGAAGTCTTAGTGTTTATATTTACAGTACAGGAAAAGCACATTCATTTTCTTCTTTTCTTGTGCTAGAAGTCTTTGATTTCAGTACTGCAGTATACTCAGCAAGTTATGTGTGATGGTGTCTCTTGTGACTTCAGCGCTGCAGTAGGCATCTCCATCATACTGAGCTGTATCAGGCTGTACAAAATTTCCAGGGGAACTCATTTCAATGTTCCATTCAGGAAGGAAACTGTCTTTCCGAATTTCACAAATGTTGTGCAAAATACAGCAAGCAGCGACTACTCTTGGCATCATTGAGACGTCAATGTCATTTTTTTTCAACAAGCATCTCCAGCGCCCTTTCAGACGTGTAAATGCGGTGTCGACCACGGATCGAGCAGAGTTGAGTGTGTAGGTGAACTGTTGCTGCTCAGAGGACAGCTGGTGTTCCTGGCTGTATGCCTTAATCAGCCAAGGCTTTAAGGGGAATGATGTGTCACCGATGAGGTGGACAGGGACCTCTACACCATCAGACATGACAGATTTCTGAGGAAGAGCCAATAAATAGATTTCATTCAAAACATTTGTAAAAAACACACATTTTATGTTATTCATCAATTAAATTTGAACAAAAACTATTACAATATGCATTTCCTCTTCCTACACCACTACAACTACATGCTTTGACAAACTACAGTCATTATACGGATAAACCTCCATTACAATACTCATAAAATAATTTGTGAGTGGATGATTTGTGTATGTAGATTTGGATGGCGTCAGTGTCAATCCATGCATCACAAGTATGTGCAATAAAATTACTTAAGACACAAGTCTTGGTGCATACAGTTGCACTCTAAGGATTAAGTATATTTATTATGTTGTATTACAGTAAATTTACAGGTAAACCATTAAACTACAAATGTTTTAAAGATTAGGGCTGGGCGATATGGAAAAAAGTCATATCACAATAATTGTTCTCATATCAGCCGATATTGATATATATCACAATATAAATCACATCACCATTTTTTGACGAGCTTAAATTTTCTGTTACTCTTAAGTTAGTTGTGAAGACATCAGAAGGTTATTTCTGATTTAAATATGACTTATTTTCTGTCAGAAGTTGAACATGACAGATGTGCTGAAGAACATTATACAACTGTTTCAGATAAATAAAACAGATACATATTGTGTGTATCCTGCTTCAAGATTCGTGTGGAAAGGCAATAAAATGGATGTGTGTGTGTATTAGGAGTGCAATGGTACAGGTATCCCATGGTTCGGTTGGTACCTCGGTTCTTGTGCCACGGTTTTCAGTTCGGTTTCGGTTTGTGTTTTGAGCATAAAGAGAACGGGTTTTTTCTCTCAAAATTATATTTTTATTTTGCTTGTCAACAAAAACTGAATTTTACAGGAGGAACAAATTCTATGACTGTACTGAATAAAATAACCCTTTCTGTCCTGAACAATAGAACTCTTTCTTATTCCTTTACTTGTATATAGTCGTATAAAACACACACATGCACAGATGAGGACCAAAGAGGGCTTTATAAAATAAATTAATTCCTGTTCTGCATTGGGAAAGAAAAGAAAATTGCGGTATAAAAACACCACAGTTATCTACCGTATGCATTTCCTTGTAGCAGTGTGTCATCTTATTGTATGTGTACCAGAGTCCTTAATCCGGTCAGGAACCCATGCATACTTAAAAGTGAGAAAAAGTGAGACAATGTGTTTAATCGCAGGTCGGGTTGCAGATTTAATGTATGCGGATGCGGGTTCGGAAAAGCGGTGGACCTGTGCAGGACTCCGTGTATTGAGTCTAAAGCCGCTTCTCTGTCGCTGTCTCTCATTGAGGGGCGTGGCTTCCCGTGCTGCATGCTCACATGCAGGGAGAGAGCGACTTGTGAGGCGAACTTTCGCCTTTCACCACCAACGCAAAATCAATTACAGAACTGAAATACAGCGGTCCACAAGGGCGGATTGTCCCAGGGAGGGCGAACTGAACAGTTCTTGGTTTTTCCAAGTACCGTTGCATCCCTAGTGTGTATGTGTGTGTGTGTGTGTGTGTATATATATATATATATATATATATATATCCCATATTAGAGTGTATTGTGGCTGCACTTCCGCCTGTGTTGTGGGCGTCAACCTAACTTACCGTGGCTCTAGCGTGATTGGTTCAGTGCAGCGCTACTTAATTATGATTGGCTGTTCTTATGTCTGTCAAAACATGGACAAATTAATTTTATTTAAATTACATCAAGCATGTCTCATATTTCCATTGAGGAAAGTTATATCACGATATATATTGTTATCATTTCATCGCCCAGCCCTATTACAGATTATCTTAAAAAAAAAAAAAAAAAAAAAAAAAAAAAACCTGCACTGTCTTATGCAGCCACCAGTCTATGTGTCAACGTACAACTGTCCTATCCTGGGCTAAAGGTCAGGTCTTCTACCTTTAACTTCATGGGGCATTATATGGCCATGCATTATGAACCCACTTGAGGATGGTAGCTTAATACATATATGCTCTCGCCACACAAGGCTTTAAATATTTACTGTCAATTAGGAGCAGAGCTTCTCAGTCCCAACAACAGCATTCTTTAGATGTGTTAAATATGTAAGAGGCAAAAAAAGGAGGCACATTACAAAGACCATTCCAGGACACACTTACATCTCTTGGAAACAGGTAACCATCAGGGCGGTCCTCTGCCTTCAGATACAAGTCTGAACTGGAAAGCACTGTAACGCTGCTGGTACTTCCAGGCCAACCAGCATAAACATCAGTAAAACTGCAAAAGTAAGAAAAAACACATTAAAAAGATGTGGCAAATGTTTAAGTCAGCTATACTGTCAATTAACTGTAAATGACAAAGGGCTGAAGAAACAAATAAATGAAATGTAAGACACCTAACAGAATAAAGTTACACATAAGGCACATGGCAGATCAAAGAAACAACAGTAAAGTGACAAGTTAATTAGACTCTACTAATACGAGTATATATATATATATATTTTTTTTTTTTTTTTTACTGTTACATTTGTCTGACAGCTTAAGTTACCTTTAATGGAAACACATTTTCATCCTACATGCTAAACATAAAAGTGCTTCCTTTAAATCTTTGTGATGGTCTTGCATCTTGATCTACCTCCTCACACTGTTTGCTGGAGATGCGGCGAAACTCAGCATTTAAAGCAGCAGTAATATGAATCCTAAACCATCAAATACCTGTGTAATAGCACTAACTAGGGTCATTTCATGGCACGGTGACCACTTTTACTTTCCAACTTCTACCTGAGTTGTTTTCCGTGCAGAGCTCCTACATGCAGTGGAGTGAGTACTGGTTCCTCTACATGTGCAGTGCTCACCAGCTGTTATGGTCCACCACAGCTTGTAGAATCACAGAGTGCCACCCATTGCTGTTGATGTAGTCGTCGGGGTTGTCTCTCGGAGGTGCTATGGGGATGTGTGTGGTCCCTATGGCCCCGGCACACTGCGGGTAGTTGCGGTCCTTGAAGGCCTGGATGGTGCTCTCCAGCCGCGGTCCGCTCGGCAGAGACACGAACCGCTTGTACAGAAGGTCCACTATGGCCGACGTGACCTGCCGCACCATCGTACAAACAGTAGCTATTCCTACACCGAACATGTTGGCGATGGAGCGGTACTCTCCGGACCTGGCGAACCACCACAGTGTGACGGCGAGTCTGCGGCGCGGTTCGATCGGTGTACGGTAGTTTGTTTTGCGGCGGACAATCGACGGTCCGATCAGTTCCAGTAGATAGTCGAATGTCGTCCGGTTGACACGAAACTGAGCCTTCCACTGATCATCGTCAAAAGACTTCGCTTCTGACCAGAAGTTTTGGCCCGGACTTCGGTTCCGGACCCATACGTGCCTGCTGGTCGAAGTGATGAGGCTGAAAACAGCCGACATTGAGGACAGCAGAAAGGCTCTCCTCCTCCGTAAATAGTGCCGCCGACGCCTGTCCCTCTCCATCATTTCCCGCACTCTCCTCTGCCTTATTCTGGCCATTTGCAGCTGGTATAACTCCAACACCTGGCTGTCAAACACAGAAGGTACATTAAGGCTTAAAACAGAGCTAAGTAAGGCAGCAGTCAGAGATGAACTTTCCTCCGTGTCCAGCTCCATTTTGAACTGGCGGCAAACAAACACCACGTCCACTAATTATGACGTCACATAAACACATGACTAGTATTCCTAATAATGTGTGTGTGTGTGTGTGTGTGTGTGTGCGTGTGCGTGTGTGTGTGTATATTACTATTTTTAAAAGATGTAAATATCAGGTCAAAAAAAAAAAACACAATCAAAGTTTTTGATAATTTAACAAATGTTTTCACTTAACTGCCATTCATTTATTGTATGAAGGCTACATTAAAACCTCTTAGCGTCGTTTGATATTAGTAGCCTATATTTAGTGCATCATAAGTGCATCTTAACATATTTACTGTTCATTTCCTTTATGATGACCAACTAACATAACTGGAAGTTTTGAATACATATGGATTAACTAAAAAAAAAACAAAAAAAAAAAAAAAAACCCAGCAGAATAATGCTGCAAATAACTGCAAATTCGTTTTATTTTCTACATTACAGAACATTAACTCAAAGGTCTAAAGTGACTAAACTAAACTAAACTAAACTCAAAGTAAAACACATTTTCAAATGCTCAAACCTTTAAGGACAATAAAGCATCTTTGTTTGGTGACACTCAATGACAACAGTACTTATATCACCTGATATATCACCTGCTATTGATCGTGTGATAAGATCACAGCATTCCACCTAACTCAGAGGACCTTCAGCCCAATCTGTGTTTTGTTCATAAAGCTGCAATATGTTCACTGGTCCTCTTCATTTCTACTTAATGGGTTTTCCTTATACTTAACATTATTTTGCCACTTTTCATATTCCTTTTAGAATAACTTCAAAGAGGTCACATTTCCCTTTTTGAGATTTTATCCCTTATCACAGAATCATTTTATTTCATATTATTAATATGTACAGTTCTTTTACCGCCTGCGTGTATTTACATTCACACAATATTCTAGTTATACAGTCACGACAGTCACAATCAGCAGCATAATTACACTTCTTTTTTTTCAGTGTATAAACTAATTTATCCTGATCAGGTGTTGATACTTTTATTTGTATGGGGAGAGGGGGCTGAGTTGGCTCGTAGGTCTACTCCCAGTCCTTGTGGGTTGAATTTTTTGTGCAGCATGTTAAAATGTTCATTAACAACATCAGATGTGTACACAGCCTTGATCTTCTGAATGATTCCTTTAATGGAGAGAGGCACATGGGTCAACTCTGATGTCCTTTGTTTGTTTGTATCCAAACCAAACTCTGTCACAACAGTGTTCCTTTTTCATAACAACACAACACAGATGTTTAGTTTAAACCAGCACAGAACAGACTTCACATAAACACACAAACACATAGTTAAACCTTTGAAAAATAACAATATAATTTTAGATTAGATTAGATAGAACTTTATTAATCCCTTTCCCTTGGGAAATTAATCTTGTCCACAGTTACAGTATATTTTATTCTATTGTATCCTGACGTGTGGTATCACCAGATTCTTGTGGCTCAATCCAGTGAAAGTCTCTATTTGCCCAACAGAGAACTGGCTCAGTCTTGTTGGCAGGTTGCATCTTTAAGGATCCAGCTCCTTGATATCAAACTAAGGTGTTGACAGCGCTGATCCACGCTGACCCATGGGCCTGCAGGATGGATTGTTCCCGGCAGAGATGACAGCTGAAGCTTTGCTGGAGGAATTTGGTTGTCTGCGTTGGCACAGAGGAGCAGCCGCTGCCCTGGCAGCTCATGTATGACACTGTCGACATGATGTCTGCGTCTCAGCTCTTTGGGCAGCCGGGGAGAGCCGGTGGAGTTCCCAGCATGCCACTGACTGATTCAGGTGGAGCGTGAGGCTGGGCCTTCTGCTTTGGGGAGGCTTAGCCTGCAGGGGGCCCTCCTACTCCAGGCTGCTACAGTTAACAGGCTGCTGGGAGTTTGTTTACCAAATAAATGTCTCCGCAAACAAAGACGGGAGGACTGAACCCTTCTGCTGTATGTATATGTCTACAGGGTGTATATGCATTTTCAGTAAATGTTTTTAAAGGACATGAGGACATCTTTCTGTATGAAATATGACATATCTAAGGTGACTGAAATAAAAAAAATAATAATTCAAACATATTTTTAGACAGAAAAAATTCCACTCAGTCCATTTCATTTTAGGATTAAAACCAAAGGCATCATGACAAATATACAACTTAACATATTTTGGAATTTAATATCTTTCCATTTTGTAGCTTCGACCCTCCCCTACTAAAAGTTAAAGAGAAATTTTAGTTGTTCCTTAACTAAATTTTTTTTCTTCTTTAACCATATTATCTTACTCTAGCCTTAACTGATTAACTGCATTATAGTACAAATCTATATAATACCTACTCACAGTCAGTTAAACATATTGATCACCAGAGGGAATCTGACACACAGGCTGAAACCGTTAGTAAAAAGGAAGAACTAATTAATAAATAATAATAATAAACATTCAGGAAAAATGTTACTCAGACTGTTTTTTAATTTTAATATGACGTGTGTGTCATGTCATAAATGTGACAAATTGATCAAATCAATACATGGTTCTACATGTAATATTTTCACTAATGAGGATCTCAGTTTGACTCCTCAGGTCGGTGGTTATACATGCTGTCAGTAAAAGGTGTGAGATTATGTTTGTTCAGCTGAACTGATGCTTTCAGTCCATTGGTTAATCAGCAAATCCCTGTTAATCTGGGGCATTTATATACACCAAGCAGCGCCAGACATTCATTTACCTCATGTACTCAACCACAGGAAGGAAACAATAAAGTAGTCAGAACATTTTGATGGACTATTTCACCCTGAGATTAAAATAATTAAACATCAAGACAAAACAAGTAAATGTGAATTGAAAATATAGTTCTTTCTTGAGTTTGAATATGGAGGCGTTTTCGTCTTTATGTGCTATTATGTCAGATGATTTTATAATGTGATGCTGTGTTATTGCCTTTCAGTTTTTGCAGAGGTGTTACTGATTTAAACAGTGGTGATTTGACAGTTCTTTTATTCATATATTGTAGGTGTGGGGTGACTGAAACATTGTTTTAAATGTTAAATATCAACATTTAAATGTACTGCTTGATAATTGAGAAGTACATAGATAAAACACTGTTATTCTGTATAAAATAAGCACTACATACACTACCAGTCAAAAGTTTGGACTCACCTGTTTTTTCTTTATTTTTATGACTATTTACATTGTAGATTCTCACTGGAGGCATCAAAACTATGAATGAGCATATATAGAATTATGTAGTTAAAAAAAGTGTGATACAACTCAAAGCATGTTTTGTATTTTAGATTCTTCAAAACAGACACATCTTGCTTTTATTACTGCTTTACACATTCTCTCAATGAGCTTCATGAGGTAGTCACCTGAAATGTTTTCCAACAGTCTTGAAGGAGTTCCCGATGATGCTGAGCACTTGTTTGCCGTCTGTGGTCCATCTCATGTCATTGAAATGAGAAGGTGAGTCCAAACTTTTGACTGGTAGTGTACATTCTGACCACTGTCAGGAGAAGTGGTGACAATACTGATTATTTCATTACACTGGCATCGTTTAACTGGGTTTAATATATTAGGCAGTGAGTGAACATTTAGTCCTTGAAGCTGATGTGTTGGAGGCAGCAAAACGATCAACATAAGGAACTGAGTGACTTTGACCAGGTCCATACTGTAACGGTGATGACTAGGTCAGAGCATCTCCACAACTGCAGGTGTGGTTTGGGGTTCCTGGTCTGCAGTGGTTAGTACTGACCAAAAATGGACTAAGGAAGGACATCCCAGTATCAGGACAAATGATCATCTGTGGAAGGTGTTGGACAAATAAGTCTGATCCATGTAGGTCCACCTCTCTACTTCTAGGACTTCAAAGGTTCTGCTACTAACGTCTTGGTCCAGATACAACAACACCTTCAGAGGTCTGGTGGAGTCTAGGCCTCAGGTCAGAGCTGTTTTTGTGGAAAACAAGTAACCTACACAATATTAGACAGGTGGTAATAATGTTACACTCCCATAGAAGCTCGACTGGTGGAGATCTGATTGTTATTCTCTTACCTTTGGTAGGTACAAACCACTTTACACTGGGAATTAAGAAGATCTGGAGTTGATCTGACCCAGTGACTTGATCGCTACAATTTCTTCCTTGTCAAAGTTTCTCAGATCTCTATTCTTGACCATTGTTGGTGTTTCTAACACATCAACATTAAGGACTAAATGTTCACTTGTTGCTTAATACATCCAACCTACTGACAGGTCCCATTGTAATGAGATAATCATCATTAATATCACTTTGATTGTCATTGATTAGAATATTCTGGCTGATCAGTGTCAATAAAATTACATGAAAAATATACATTAGTTTATGGTTATGTTATTCAAATGGAGTTAGATTAAAATGCATAAATCTGCAGAGTTACACCTAAGTATTTTTGTCTGTAGGTAATTTTAACTTATTTCTTGCACTGCTTTTCCAGCGTAGACGGATAATTGCGATTTAGATGTAATGTGTTTTAATATATAAAATGTATGTTTTCATGTATAAAATCAACTGGTTTGAATCAAAATTAATTCATTCCTTCAACAAAAGGGTTGAGTAAAGGACATAAGGCACTCCTAATTCACTGTAAAGTGTACTTTCAGTCTGAAGCACACTAAGGGAGGCTAGTGGAAGAGTCATTTTATAAGAAATGTAAAGTCAAACCAGTGTTTGACTAAATTGCTACAAATATATGAAGCTGCTTGCCCTTTTTTTTGTAAAATCAACTACATGTACAATAAGACAAAAAAGTAATTTCACAGGGAGATACTGGTATAAGACAAGCCAGAGGTGCTCATGGAAAGGGCATGAACAATAAGAAAAAGACAAGTAGTTCAAAATTATTACCTCAAGTGTAGAACTCTAGTATTATTTCATATTTTAATTGTAACTTTATTTATTTTTTATTTGTACTGCATTTTTTAATTTCTTTAATTTAATTTAATAATAATAATAATAATAATTAGCGCCTGAAAAACTTTTTGCTGTTGTCTCACTGGCTGCCACACCTGCAGTCCATGAGTATAAATTATTGTCTTCCCTCTTTCTTTGTAACACCCTAAAGAAGGCGTATGCCAACACACGTTGATGTATTTTTAACTCCAGCCCCAATGAATTAATCTACAGGCCCTCCTGAAATAAAGGCTTTTTATAATTTCTAATTTTTCCAACCGAGTGCCTGGATTTTTGTCTTTTTCCTACTTGTACAATAGGTTCTTGGTGCTAAGATAACAGGATGCCACCCAGTAAAACACATGGAGCAGCTTCCCACTGTGTGATATTCAACAGTAAGGGTCACTGGAGGTATGACTGCAAGCAAATGGCACCATCTGTCACACACTTATAGCCAAGTCTCCACGGCCCTGCAGGAACAAACTCAGGCATCGGCTTTATTTGCACCTTCAGTGCTCAGGTTTAGCTTCAACATTCACCTATATGTTATTTCACTGAACACACAGAGAATTAAAGTCTAAATGTATGGAAATGTGTTGGTTGTTAATTCATTTTGTCACATTTTGTGATAGAACCTTCAGTAAACTTTTTTTTTTTTTTATAAAGACAGAATCATAACATATTATAGTTCCATAATGACGTCTGATATCATTACAAGGAGCTTTTTTAAATTTGTGCAATTACAAAACAATATAGCATCCCATTGAATTTATCGTAGTTTGTGTTGCTGCTATTTATGTAACACTAGGGAGCGCTCCAAGCAAAGCAACTGAAGAAAGAGAACCTGCAGCGTGGGGGTTAACCTCATGCATTTACAGGATGTCAGTCCATTAATGCTGCTTCACAAGCTTCTCAGAAAAGAAAAAAAAAGCACCACATTTATTAAGTAACTTCATCCCTGAATAAATTGTTTGTGGTACAGTTTAGGATGAAATAACATTCTCACTATTTGTGGTCACTTTGCTTCTTTTTAGTTAATTTCAGTCAATTTAATAAACAACACATGTGTAATGTCTGGGTTTAAATGTTTGTAAATGTTTTTCTGTTGTGTTAAACATAATCACACTATCTGAGGTCACTGTGAGATTTTACTCTTGACTCTTTAAACTTTTCCATATAAGAATGAATTATTTCCTGATTTGTAAATGCATTTAGCTTGTTTTCATAAAGGGGTATGAATTATATAAATAATCTAAACTGTGGTATGTTAACTCATCCTTTTTTTTCTAATCTATGCTCCTTGCACAATGGCATTAAATAACTTTATTATTGCTTTTACATTTTTTTTCTACGTCCTCACACACTTTATGCAAAACAAACTTTATACTCATTTTCATTACATATGAAATGGAGATTTATTTCTGTTGTTTTGAAATGTTCTTGTGTCTCTCCTGTGTGTTTTTTCTTTTAAAAGTGGATTGCCTGAAAAGTTTGATAAAAAATACAACTTTTTTCACTTTATTTGTTTAGATAGCGCTTCCATCTTCGTGCATGAAGCAGACGTGAAGTTCAAAAGCAAAGCTATAAATACCTTCATTGTGCTATAAATATGTGGTGAGAATGTGTTTATTCATATGATGTATTGACAAAAAAATATATATATTCATGTATTTAAATAAATTTTAGAGCAACTGCTTGCTTTTAGAAGATATGTATAATGTTTTACTGACTTGGTGTGAGGTTGTGCAAAAAACCTTCATTGAATTTCATAGATATTGCATAAGTAATTGGGAAACCTGTAACTTCTTTCATTATCTGCTGATGCAATAACACAAATCAGACCAAAAAACTAATAATCTATGCATTTTGTGTTTATTGTGGAAGAACAGTGCCCTCCTACTGCTTTGTGCTGTAAAACGATTTGGGAGAACTTGTCACAAAACCCAGCGGCTCACATGTGAAGTTAAATGTTACTGATTGTTTGCTGTATTATTGAGCCTATTAAAAAGCTTCAGTGATGTGATAAAACACTTCCACTCCACTTCTTGAACAGCAGACATTCAGCTACACAATAAGCTTTCTGCAGAACAGAGGGTCAAACAGTGGGGAGATGCAAACAAAGCAGGCTGGTTTACAGTGTGTGTGAGTCACTGGGGACGCTGGTGTATTTTGAGGGACAGCACATTACCTTGAGCCACGGGGAGCTGCCTGGTGGTCTGCCTGTGAGCCCAGCTGTTGTTGCTGATCCTGGGGTGAAGCAGGAGAAGAGGGCAGAGGAGCTGCATGGCAGGAGGGTTGAGTGGCATCAGAAGGCGACATCTGCCAGTCCTGGGGGTTCGTGAGCCCACGGCTGGGCCTCTCGCTGGCTCCGGAACATGCTCGACATTGTCTGACAGCATTTAGCTTGGTGTAAACACGCAGCTGGAAGCAATAGGCTTACAGGAAGCAGGCTGCACAGACAGGGAGGGGGGCTGCAAGTTTACAGTGAGGAGATGCTCAGGGGGAGTTTGGGAGGTGAAAGAAGGCAGCTTTTACTTCTCAAGAACTTCTTCAGAAACTGATTTTATTTAGAGCATGAGACTTAAAAAAAGACAAGACAATCATTTCTCCAATTTCAGGGATTTAAGCAAACATTTCTGTACTGTTTTGCAGGTTAGAATGAAATTTATTTAGTTTGGAATATATCTAATAAGATGTTAAGATGTCAAAAATGTTTGAGTCTGTAAATTCCACTTTCAAAAGCATAACTTTTGGTTCTGAAATAAATAAATATGATAACAAACCTGTGTAAATGTAAAACCTTAAGCAGAAAATACAAAGAGAAAACAGAACTGAGAATGTGACTTCAGTCTGAATAAAGAAAACAGTTAATCTGACACTCAGCAAAATAACTTTCACTCAAGAAATTGTTCCCTTTTGTAAGATATTTATGTTTTGTACATTTAGAATGTGTGTGGATATGTTGAAGTGCTTAACCTGTGCCATGTCTTGGCATCATTTTATATGACAAAACTTGAAAAAAAAAAGTATTTATAGTAACAGCTATAGTTTTAACAGGTTATTAAAAACAAAAGTTAAAACCCAAGCACACATGGAATTAAAACACCAGCTGTAACTGAAATACAGACTACACTTCATTCTGTTTTTCTGTGTTTGAGAAAGTCTATATATTTCTTGCCAAACGGAAATAAAAATTATAGAAACGTGGCAACACTGTCAATGTTAGTGATACCTCTCAGCTTCTCCTGACAATAGAAAACACAATAAACAAATATGTAATTAAAAGTGAAATAATAATCAATATAACTGCGTGTTCATCCTCCAGCTGAGCCTTGTGAAGCCAGTCTGTGTCTCTGAGCAGCTGTGAGCATCGTCCCCCGGCCTTGACAGGTTTATTTAAACTAATCAATAACTTGTGTTTCCTCCAATCATTATCGGTGTTACTCATGAATTATTTACAGATGTCTCCCACACATGGATACTTTCTTTCCCCTGCTGCTAATCAATATTTGATAATGCAGACCAGTTGACCGGCTGGCTCGGCCTTCGTGTGATTTCACTGTTAATTTACATGTGAGTGTTCAACACAATGACATTCACCAGACTTCGTCGTGTTATTTAAAGTAGAACATCTGCTGTTTAATCTGAACTCAGTTTAATCTCAAATATCAATGGTTATTTTTCCAGTGCTTATGTGTGCTCTTAAAAAAATCACATCGCAGACCTAAAATTCCAGACACTGTTAAAATATGGGCCATCGATAGGTGTCACAGTTTCTATAGTTTACTGATGATGGCAAAAGGCTGCACACTTTACTCTTCACACCTCATCAGTAACTGACACTTGATTTAATGCAAAAGAGTCAAATTCAGCACAATATCTTAGGCTGTAGTTTTGAAGCCAAATAAAAGCTCATAGTTCATCACCAGATGGGGGGAGAAGGAACTCAAATTAATGTAAATATAAGTTAAAACACAACAGTGGAAAAATGTGCTATTACAAATAAAAGTCAGACATTCAGGTGTTTTCTGAAAAGAACCAGTTTCAACAATGAAATGACTTTAAACTGGTTCATTTTAGGGTTCAATGAAATAGAAATCTTCTTAACTAGAGATATAAAATGAAATGCAGCCTCAATATTATGTGATTTTTAAGCATTTCATCCGATAAAACGCATAATGCTGCTTTGGAGGCTAATAAAGCAGTAAGACATATCAAAATAAGCTTTGTGTTACCAAGCCAAACATACATTTTTCCATCCAAGTTTTCAGAGCTCAATCTTGCTTTCGCCGTACAAGAGCTGTAATTTGTGAGCTTTTCAAATTCTTTTTTTTTTTTTTTTCCTAAATATAAAATCTGCAAAGAAACAGGCATCAGATAAAAGCAGAAGGATATATTCCTCTTAAATGTGGAAAAGAAGAAGTAGAAATCTCCTAAAATAGACATTTTTTTTGAAATGCATTTCACTTGAGCAATCCGTCGCTCAGTAATTTTTCCTGTTAAAGTCCCGAGCACAAAATGGCCAACACATAAGCATGAATATTATGCAGAATAAGTAGAAATTCCCTGTAAATTGTGGGACAGATAGTGAGGGCCCTGCTGCGTGTTGTTTTCTCCACAGGCCTGAACACATCATCGCCTTCCAGACCCCTGCACATGAAACACGGACTCGCTTTTCAATTCAGAGATTACACTCTCACACTCTAAGTTATTGTAGCGCTTGCACACAGCTTAGACTGATAGGCTTTTTCTTACATATTCCCCGTGTTTGTTGCTGTCGGCCTCGGCAAAATACAGGATCAGGATCAAATCCGCCGGCTTCAAAAGAGAACCAACTAGATCTGAAATTTACACAATTAATTCCTCAAAGATGCCCCAAGAAAATGTAAGCCTCTTAACTCTTGATATTTTCTAAGAGTCAGGGAAGGTTTTTTCTTTTTCTGGGAGGAAATATACAGGCCTGTGTTGGGCTGAAATTGAACAGCTTACAGCTTTTCCCTCCTGTTTGTCAGAGCAGCTGTTAGAGCTCAATAGGCAGCTTAATGCTTCCAAACCGCCTGCACTGTATCACTTGAAATTATACAGTATGTGGGGAGGGGGGGCAGATAAAGGCAACATTTTGTTTGATTCATCTGCTTGATGACATGGTGATGGTATTAAAGGGCCTGTGGGCCTGCTGCTCACTCTGTAGTTGGTGTTTGGCAGAAAGGTAGACATTCCTGTTGTTAGAAAATTAATCATGTGAATGTGAAATATGTTATAGATTTGATTTGCAGGAGGATTCATGGTCCTAATTTTTAAAAAATGTGCCCGAAAAAGCAACAGAAATATAGATTTAGATAAAGAGCCTGAAGAAAGGTGAGTGAAGGGGTTTTTTCTTCTCAACAATTTCTTCGGAAACAGGTTTGATTTAGGACATTGAAATGATTAGAAAAGCATCAGTTTAGGTATAAAAACAGCGTAGGCAGAACCTAAACCAGCCTGAACATTTTGTAAAATGTCTTCGTCAATTTAAGCAAAACAATCAATAGTAGATTAAAAACTATTGAAAGGGTTTTTGGGGCGTAGTATTTCCAGGCGGACAGATGGTGTTGTACAGATTTTAAAGCCCCTTGAGGTGAATTTGTGATTTGTGGTATGGAGTTATAAACTAAAACTGACTTGACGAGGCAGAACAAAAACCCCTGATTTATATGAAGAAACTCGGCAAAGAGCTTCATAAATTGAAGACAGACAGGTTTACATCAGGGACTTTGGTGCTGAGATTATTAGAAAAACATCACCTGAGTTTGTAAAATATTTAAACCCAACCTTAGTAATCTGTAAAATGTCTTTTCATCAATTTAACGGCGTAAAAGAACCACTGTAACATCATTAGACAGAATGCAGGACGACAATAAGTTGCTTTGGTTGATATTGTTGCTTTCAATTTTAACAATACGAGCTCAAAAATCACAAAAGAGATTATTAGGCACAAGAAAAAGTCCAGATCTACATAAAAATGCAAGAGCATCATGAACAGAAGAAAGGCGAGAGAAGTTTACAAAAGAAAGAGTCTGAGGGTGAAAGTAAGCGCTAATATCGGAAACACATTTCATTCAGTGATGTGTTTCAATAAAAAGCATCAGAGTAGTGACGTGTAAAACCAGCATCACCTTTAAAATGTCATTCCATAAGTTTAACGGATAAAAAAAAATCTTATGTTGTTTTTTAGGTGAAAAAAGAGGTTATTTGGCTGTGCTTTGGGTGGGAAAATGAATAAACATGACCATAAAAGCTTGTACATTTATAGTATTTAACTAATCATTTTAGTTGAGAGGGACAGCTATTCTCACATTGTTTTCATGAGCCGTTTATGATTATTTTAATGTGGTTGGAGTCGATCTAAAGGGATTTTCAAAGTGAAGATGTTTGTTGTTAAGGGTTAAAAATAATCAAAAAATTTTAGACTATGTGCTCAAAAAGGCAAAAATAAACGATGACACACAGTAATCTAAATTTAGTTGAAGAAATTGCAAATATTTGTAAAAATCCAAGGCGGTCAGTTCCATATTAATAAAACTAGCTTTTAATGATACTTCATGGTCTGTGCAGAAACGCACTACAAAGATTACATCTTACCAACATAGAAAAACGCAGTCTAAAATCCAATATTTGTGTTTCTAAATAAAAGTCAGCGGCCTCTGCAGGGCCTTTGTCCATTTTAATCTTTGATATCCAGGACATTTCAAGGAAGAATGTCACAAATACTGTTCGGCCCCAATAAATAAAAGTCCATTTGCTCTCAGACAGGCCTACACGTTCGTCATGCCTTTCTTCAGTTCATGAAGGTCTTTACACATGTCCACCTGGCTCTGGGTTCGTAGTTTGCAGTCTCTGGCCAAGGCCTCAGCTCTCTGCAGCATAGTCTGATGTAATCCATTTAAATGTGTCGCTGAGGCCAAGTTTGAGCCGGGGCTGCCATGTAGGGGTCCCAAAGTGCCGTAGTTGGAGTAGCCGGGGATGAAGGGGGAGGTGTAGTAAAGGTGTCTGGGCAGGGCTGTCCCGTGGGGGAACGGTGTCCGGTGTGTGGACGTAGGGTGGGCTGTGAGCTGCTGTCCCACCCCTGAGCTCTGAGAAGAGTCACTAGATCCTTTATTTTTGTCCGATGAGGTGGCGATCTCAGCGAGGGACCACAGTTTGGGTTTAGGGGCTGGGTTCGGACTGTGGATGGCAGAGTCACCGGCATGGTCCTTAGAAGCTGGACTCGTTTCTGCTTCTGAAACTCTCCCGAGTGGTGGTGGAGGTGCGTTTTGGGGAGGGGCCCCTGTGGAGGTGGGGCCTGGGATGTGGGGCAGCCTTCTGTCCCCAGAGTCTTTAAAGTCTGGATCAGTTAAGCCCCGATCTGTGTCGTTGCTGCTGCCGGTGTCCTCTCTGTAAATCATCCCACAAGGGTTTCCCACTGAGGCTGGACGGTGGCCAGCTAGACACAGCAGAGGAGATCAGGTCAGAGGGAGATTAGGAACATGTTGAAGTCAAAGAGACATGAACAGAGAGGCTGCATATCCACCAAACAATCTGGAAGCAACCACAAATGAGGCCGGCGCAAAGAAAACATGTATTCAGCAAGAGAGAATCAAGATACAGGGATTATAATATTTTTAATCGAAATAAAAGAGAATCAATACAGTATCACAAAGCTTAATATTACAATATGTGTTGATATTTTCTTGCATTCCTGGTATTTAGTATATGAATTTATATTATAGTCAGTAATCATAATACAGTTCTATTCTTAAAGTCAATTGATTGTTTAATGAAGCTGCTGTATTATGCTCTACTACGGAGCTGTAAATAAAGTTTTATTTAAGTAATGATTATTTTCACTGTTAATTAAGCTCTCAGTCCATCAGTTTTATGCTTTATAGAATGTCAGAAAATGGTGAAAAATGTTGATCTGTGTTTGTGAAATCTCAAGATGACAGACTACATGTATTGTTCAGTCCACAATTTGAAAGACAAATAAATAATATTCAGATTTCAGAGGCTGGAATCAGAGAATATAAGAGATGACCAATAAGCTCTAATAATCATTGTGTTGACTGATGTTCACACATTCTTGCAGAAAAAGAAAAAAAAAACATCACATCTCTTTGTTTTTCAATATACTTAGTTGGAAATAGTTAACATTTCCACAGTAAATGTTAATATACATCAGGAGTGTTTCCTGGGTTCAGTTTGTACTTTATGTCTCAGTATTATCTGAGTGTCACATTCATTCACATTGTAATAATAATGATGACAGACAAGTTAAAATCATTCCAAATATTTAAAATAATCTAATGGAATATGTTACAGACTACATTTAAGGGCATGAGTGCTATAGTCTGTGGTGAACAGACATTTTTAAAGGATCCTCTTAACTCTGGACAAAGTAAAGGACAACAATAGCCTTCCCACTCACCAGTCTCATTCTTTGACTCTGCCTCATTATTCAGCTTCATCGGCTCCTCATCCTCGTCGTTCCTCTCCAGGTCGATGTTGTCCTCCTCCTCCTCGTCCTCGCTCCTGTTCCGTGGGGTCCAGGTCATCTTGTTCTCCTTCTTCAGCCTCCTGCGGGCGTTGGCGAACCAGGTGGACACCTGCGTCAGTGTCATCTTGGTGATGATGGCCAGCATGATCTTCTCCCCCTTGGTGGGGTACGGGTTCTTGCGGTGCTCATTCAGCCAGGCCTTCAGCGTGGCTGTGGCATCCCGCGTGGCATTTTTCCTGTAGGCGGGGTCTCCGTATGGATAAGGCCCCAATGCCCCAAATGGGTGATAATCTAAGGAGCCGGTGATGCTGGAGGACGGGTCATATCCAGGACTCTGGAAGATTAAACCATAAATGAAAATGAATATGCACGGTTTTGTTAAAATGATGTCATTCTTGTTTCTTTTTGTGTTTTCAATTGTAATGTTTTATCTTACTTTTAAAGTTTGTCTTACTTTTTTGTGGATGTATCTGTCTGCAGCCCTTCATTATGACTGTGTGTGTGTGTGTGTGTGTCTGTGTGTTATCTTTGTGCACCTTTCATGTTAGTAGTGCAGCAGCTGTCTTGGCAGTTCTCTCTGAAAAGGAGATTCCTAATCTTAATGGGACTAACCAAAGTTAAATAAGGATTAAATTGTAAACAAACAAAATTTAACCGCGGCAGGCAGAACTCAATTTGTATGTGAAAAAATTAACTAGAAATAATCCTCTAGTTCACATGATGGTGTTTTAAGAATGTAACTGTATCATGCACTGCATCTTATTTACACATCAACAATAGAGCATACAGACACTAGTTTTATGCTGCTTTATGATGTTGATGAGCTTCAATTATTCAAGTGTATAATAAATAAATATGTGCTCTAACTGATACCTCCTACAAAAAATAGTTTCTTAGTGATAGATATTAAATTCATGCAAAAATTAGACCATTGTTCATATTCAAGATAAAAACAACTATAAATGAAACTGATAAATTATTCAGAGTGGAAAAAAAGATAACCTTTTGGAAAGCAGCTGCAGCACTGGGTTTATGTTCGGGCTTAATGTAACCGGTAAACGCTTCTTGAGGGTCGTTCATTTTACACAAGATTTAAACACATTTACTACCAGCTACTGCTTGTTTTTATGCATTTGTAACTATTTGATATCCCATTTTCATTCTTTCACATTTTCTGAAGTCAAAAGGAACAATGAATAATGAATTTAAGGCTATTCCTCCTAGTTTTGTGCCGTACATAATTCAATCTAGGTCACCACATCAACTCATGGAGGAACTTTATGTGGATCTACGCTGGGTTTAATTGCTCTTAAACTGGTGTTTCTCACAATGACAATTTAATCTCCTCCACATCATACATATCCGGTCTTCAAAACAACTTTCTAACACTAACAGAACACACACTTGACTTTTTCACTCTGTGCGTCATTACGCGCGCAAAGTGAGACTTACTTCAACCAAAGCGCTAAAAAACCTAAACTTCAGCCCCCAGGAGCAGGTGAACAGACACAGGCTCCGTGTGCAGACACTCACCACAAATGAGTTGAGGGTCGCCGCAGCCCGGGGCTCCCCGCCGTACGGGAGGTGGGAGTTGAATCCGGGAGAGGTCGCTGATCCCGAGTACGGAGCGAAGGCAGAGCCCGAAGAGGAACGGCCAAGCTCCTCCGTCCTCGGTCCTAAGATGACCCCGGAACTGAAGGACGGACAGGAGTGCAGAGCCAGGGACACGGACGGCTGGAAGAGGAAACCCTGAGGATAAGCCATGACGGCGCGCACGGACCCGGACTATTACGCACGGGTGAACTCACATCGGAAAGCGAAAGCGCGTGTTTCCCCGGGACAGCAGGAGACAGAGAAGAAGAGGAAGAAGAGGACGAGGAGGTTCAGAAGAGCTGACAGAACATCCAGGAGCATCGCAGGTGACTGCCCGAGCTTTAGTTTGTACTGTTTCTACTGAGAGACTTAAGTTTTCACTCCCACTGCCGCTGAACCGGTCTGTGCTGAACCCGGAGGCAGACTGAGGAGAGAGAGAGAGGCACAGCAGAGGAGAGAGAGAGAGAGAGAGAGAGAGAGAGAGAGAGAGAGTGTGTTGGTTTGTCAGCTCCACCTCCCATAAACACAGACTACATTCAACCCCATCCACCAGTTCTCTCACCCTCATCCACATCATCACTCCATCTGTTTAGCATCAATAGGAGACATATAAACATCTAGCAATGAATAATAACACTATAATGATGCACACATATAGGATTCATTAATGTTCAGTAAATGTCAGCACTTTTCATATTATTGCAACTGTTACAGATGTGTAAAAAGGATCGAACACTTTAGTTAAAGCAGAAATTACACTGGTCTACAAGTAAAATGCCTCCAGAATAAAAGTAGCGGAACTATACAAAGTGACTAATGAAGAAAAATTAAGTTAAAAATGTTGGTTGACTCAAGCTTGCAAGTATAATACATTCACTTCACAGGTTCTTTATGTGGAAGATTTATAAATCTATTGTATAAAGTTACATAAACCCATATATTACTTTATCGTATACACTGAAACTGTGAGTTAACCAGCACTATTTTCATTTGTTACATTTAATCTCTGAGGCAGATCATTTCTAAAAACTGTAGACTAACAGATAAAAGTCCTGGATTCAAAACAAAATGCACTTTAAAATCACTTAATATCAAAAGTAAGAATATTTACCATGCAAACCGGCCCCCTCTATAGTATTATACTACTAGAGAGTATTACAGTGTTCTGTAACTAATACATATAAGAGCATGTTAATGTCAGAGCTCCCCAGTTTAGATACTTTCTAAGCTTGATTACTGATTACTTGATTACTGGTAGAGTACTGTATCATATCATAAGTCATGTTTTTTTTGTGCTGCTGTACTTGAATAAATGTCCTTAGTTAGTATCCACTACTAGTATTAGCATCACCCAATCAACTAAATGATCAGTTACTGGACCTATACAGCCATAGTTAACCCCCCAAGACCGAGAACATGATCTGCAACTAAAATGGCTTTTTGCTAAAAAATGTTCCATCACTTCTCCGCTATTTATCCTGTCCATGTTCTTTAAAAAGTCAGGTAAAATGTGAGTTGTCACCGTGCCGGTGGTAACACATACGTCCTATTTGCGCGTTCAGTGAATTCGTAGCAAATGTGTTCAAGCCAAATTAACCAGATGAATCTTGATGTTGTCCTGAATCAAATGATATTTGACCCCTGATTCTGACTGATACCGTAGAACAGAAAAACTAAATAAAATAAGTAAAGAAAAGGTCAGATATGACAACTGTCCCAGGTGTCCATAACAGAAGATAAGAGTCTGCTACACACATTAAGACAATATAAAAACACAGAAACAGACTGTATGTCTAAATATGGAGAGTGTGATTTAATTCATTCAGATTTCAGACAAAAATGTCATCTTGTGAGTCAAATATTTTATCGAAGTCTCGGAGGAGTAACATAGCACACACGAAAACAATGTTCACTTTGTACACAGATTGAAATATGCTGATTTCATTTGTATCCAGGTCCATGTATCTACAGCATAGTTCAAATCCTTCTGTATTTCTTTCCATGTAATGCTCCAAACTTCTTTTTTGTCACTATTAAAGCTTTTTTTTTTTTTTTTTAACTAAAACAGCAGTTCACTGATATAGATATTTTATTTGTTTCTACCAGCCATCACCTTCCATTGACTACATTCACTGCCAAACAATATTAAACTGAAATGTAACACAGTGTACCTAAAGTTATTTTTCTACAGATTTATGTGAAGATTACTTAGAAAAATCTATAGTAGTTTAGATGATCTAGAAGTGTTGATAGTGTCTAATTTACTGTAAATCCCTTAAAATGTAAAATATGTTGGAAAATAGGTTTCTGATTGATTAAATGCCAGCAATAGACACTAAAGTTGTATTCATTTAAAGTATACATGTTATTTTTAAGGTGTTTACATGAAATCCCTATGCACATTCTGCACAAATGAACTAAATTAGAAACTCACAAGTATTTGTCTTCAGGTGGTCAGTCATAATGACAGCTTACATCCACGTCATACAATACATATAGAAGACTATAAGGAATATGATAGAATGTATTAATTATATTTTTTGATGAAATGTCATTTCTTGCTTATTGACGTGTACTTCTGTGAATTGTTTACAGTGCAAAATATGATATCAGCATTTAAACACTGCTGGCATTGAATAATGGACAGAAAAGTCTTCATAGGACAGGGTCTGTAGTTCTTATTTTATTTTAAATTTTATTTATATTATTTGTAGTTCTATATACAGTTGTGCTCATAAGTTTACATACCCTAGCAGAATTTGTGATTCTTTGTCCATTTTTCAGAGAATATGAAT
>JAPQRP010000025.1:21387220-21403755 GCA_037367295.1 Apogon hyalosoma
TACAGTAAAAAAATGCATTCAATTTAACCTCACAAATGTGAGCATTGTTGGAACCAAAGCCAAGAGTTGGTTTTAATAAGGTTGGACTCAGTTATGGTATTGAATTCGACTGCATTCCAAATAATTTAAAATTAGAAACAGGATACAGTAGAGGCATAGGCCAATGTTTGACAACTTTAATACAGTTCATACCTGCTGTGGCTGCCTGTTTGTTTTTCATGCAGACCCAAATTCTGTTTGAATAGACCGTTGTCTCTTTATGATTAGACTTTAGTTTAGATTTAACCCCCTTTAGCATATAGACTCTCATCATAATTGGGGTGTGTGTGGTAGACCCCCCCCCCAATATGAGAAATAGAAGAGGCGTGGGACTCAGAGTTGCGCCCCAAAGCACAAGTGGACAGATATCTCAGTAAGTAATACTACGTCTACGATGTGGTAGACTGGGGTTCGAATCCCTGCAAAAGCAGTTAAATTATGTTCAAATGGGGGGCGCAGCGCCAAGGGCACCTGTAGGTAAATCCACCATTGCTACAGTCCTATATTTACTACACTGGGTCCGCAGTCACACTTTGACATGGATGTACTATTTCAAACGAATGCTTCTGAAACGAGCTGAAAAACATTCTGCCCTTGACATGTATCCGCACTGGTCTTGGTCTCAGTTTTAGGTGGTCTAACACTACGAGGTGGAAAATATTGACATCATTTACCTCTTTCTAAATAAAGCATACATATTGTCATTGAGTGCATGTATTTCCAGAAAACGGACCAGAACAACATTGAACTTTTAGGCCCTGAATAATGTAAATAAAACAGGTTCATATTCATTTTTAAACAATGCACAAGTTTTCACCATTAGATGACTAAGAGCTGAACTCATCACAGAACGTGGTCATGCTTTAGCTGTCTGCCATCCAATCCTTATGGTCTTCAGTCAGATTGGCTCCTTTGTACCCCCTACTGATGAAGAACTTTATATATCTTTGCATCAGTCCAACCTGCTATTATCTTTATTTTATCTGTAAGGGACATGCACAATAATTAACATGAATATTGCAATTTGATGCTTTGTATTGGAGCTCAAGGCAAATTTTTCAAGACAATAGTCCATCCATCCATCCATCCATCCATCCATCCATCCATCCATCCATCCGTTCATTCGTTTGTTTGTTTGTTTGTTTGTTTTCTGAACTGCTTAATGCTTGAAAGGATCGTGGGGGTGCTGGAGCCAATCCCAGCTACAAACGGGCGTGTTGCCAGTTCATCACAGGGCAACAAAACAGCAAATGCATGACATGTGTGACTCACAATAATGCCCCACTTTGACAAATATACATGTTTTATCAGACACGTGAATACAAATATACACTGCCCAACTAGAAAGAATCCCATGTAGAATATTTTGTTGGACCTTCTGTAGCTTAGATTTTAGCTTTGACACATTCACCGTGGCATCGTTTATGTCATGCTTTTACATTTATGTTAATTATTTATGTTTATAATGGCATTACTTTTTCATCCAATGCCAATCTTTATGCTCTCTAACTACTCACTGCATCAGTTAAATAACTTGTTGCAGCTGAAACATATTAAATCACTGTAGTAATTATGCAATAGAAGGATCTTATCTGTTTGCTTAGTCAAATCCAGGTGATCCTTTTTTTTTTTTTTTTTTCGGCCAGGCTGTGTGTGTATCTATAAAGTGCCAAGTTAAACATATTGATTATGAATACAGTGGTTACAAAGTTGAGGAACTTTTAGCAGAACCTTTTTCAGTTGAACTTTGAACCTGCAGATACCAATGGTGGAGTGATGGAAGTACAGTCGTGCATGGAAGACAGTGGTATGGATTATACAGGTTTCCAAGCAAAAATAAACAATATTGTATAAGGTAGGTGGTGTCCAAACATTTAACATTTTAGATTTTACACAGAACACACAGATTCCAAGAGTCTAAAATTGTTAAATTTCATGCACCGTATACACTAATAAATAATAAATCAGGTGCGTAAATCAATGTATGACCTGCAGCAGAGCGGGGTCAGCATGGATACCTTTAGAGAACGGATCGAATCGGTGTTATGGACAAACCCACATCATATGGAATGCTGTTACGTCCAGTATTATCCACAGTTTTAAGTCTCCCAGAAACAATGGTTTGTCCAAGTGTTTGTACTGGTTTGTAGTAATTTTTTACTTGTGTGGAGATATGTTTTGTAAAATGAAGCTTGTGTGGACAGATTCTTTGAAAGAAATAGTGGAAGAAAATATTTGTTTAAAAAATCTGTTAATGTGGACAGTTCATCAGACAGTGATATTTCTCCACTGTCCCACAGTAAATATATTGCTTTGGTTTGTTGTCCAGTACTATTTAAGTTATTTACAGTTAGTTTAATTAAAAAAAAAAAAGTTTACACAAGGATTCTAATGATTTCTCCAGTCTTTCCCAACATACAAAGACATATGGGATTTCACCAAGTTATGTTTTCCTATAAATGTTTATTTTTCTTTACATGTTTTTCTCTCTTGATGATATTCAACAATTTTTAAGTTATATTCTAATAAGTTGATGTTATTTTAGTCATTTGGCAGTAATCTTGTCCCACAGTGTTTACTGCTTGATGTTGTTCTTATGAACTGCCGTCTTTGACATTTTAATGATGAAACGAAACAAATGATCACTGCATACCCTTCTGTTCCTCATTCCAAACTGTTCTTTTAAACTCTGCTGCCATAGACGGTAGTTATTTTTGTGCTCATATAACTTTTTAAGAGAGTTGGTTCTGATGATCATCTAATCAGCACCTGACTGAGTAGAATGATGTCTGCCGACTTCACCAGAAACTGTAATTGAATAACTTAACCCAAAAAGATCCAAATATCCACTTGCAACCAAAACAATCTACAGACTGTTTGATACCTGTTGATCCATTAATCCTGTTAGTACATGTAAATCATTGCTGTAAAATGCAGTTTGTCGTCTTTACATGGTCATAAGATTTGACCCATTTGAACGTTCAGAGGCTCCGTAGTTACCATGGAAACACGGTCATCTTCTACAACATCAATTCGCCAGTAAAACCCATGGAGTTGGATCAATGTCAGTGGATGGACACACTGGGTTTATGTTCAGTTAATGATATACTTCGTTGAAAAAGTCATGTTTTCTTAATTTTTCTCTGTTTTTGATGTAATAACCCTCAACTTTACTCTGAGCTTTAATGAACATCTACATGATCAGGCAATTAAATATAGGAAAATACATGATTTACACTGAAATGCAAAATAAGGAAGATAATTTTACAATCAATGGGGATAAATCACTTAAGAAAGGTTAGAGACAAATTCATTTGGGAACTGCCTCAAAAGTAGCACTGGGTCTTTATGGATTAATATAGAAATACTGGAGTAATTTCCAGTTCTCTCCATAAATATTACATGCATTTAAACAAACAAACAAAGACAAATACCTTCACACATAACTGTCTGATTGTGTTACTTGTATAAATTGTTGTGTACATTTTAGATTCAGCAAGGGGTGGCTCTTCCACGGGGTCTTAACCTGGCATGTGGGGATATGTAGATATAAATATGAGCTTTAATCGGACATTTCCAAAACGAAACTCACTTTTAGCAAGTTCAACGTGATGAAAACATATCTTTTTCAGATCTGCCATCATGAGACTTGCATAAATACAAAGTAATATAAAATCCTTGTTTCTGGTTGGTGACATATGCTTATAACTTCCTTGACATAATTGTTCCACTTAAAACTGTCCCTTACACATCACATTACCTGTAACCACTTCTTTGTTTCTGTGTACTTGCCAATGCTGCGTACCATATATGGCATTTAGGTTGAACGGCACTTTGATGCTACACATTGTGACAGTCACTGGCACCAATTAAAACCCATTCCATCTCGTGTTGAGGTTTTTGCCTATTCTAATGACAATCAGACCCCCCAAACAAACCTCAGGAGGATCTGAAACAGATCATTTACTATGTGTCCTTGCTATAGATGCAGCGGGGATCATGTAGTTTTGAGAGTTTGCTCATTAAACGCTGCACATCAAACATACATGCTTTTAGGTGTGCTCTCACCGATCTGTATTACCTCATCGTTCATTCAGGAGTGATGTGATTAAGTAAAATCCTTACACAGCGGGTAAGACGGCTTATTTTTATGTTCATGTGCAACTCCCCTTCAGCTCAGTTTAGCTATTAGTAGGTATTTAAATGTGTTACAAACATTATAATCAGTGTCAATACAGAGGCAACACAGACAAGCCCAGGTTGAACACTTAATTAGTCTATTCTTGGTGTTCCTGGAAAAAAACGTCATAAATGTGATGCAACCAGAAATGTGTTGTTGGAGAATCTTCTACATTCTGCAATCACAAGGAAGGCAGACATACAAAATCCTGGACCTTGGACCAGAGAATGGAGTCCACATTCAGATTCCCATAAAGTTTTAGGTTCAGGCAATTAAAGAGTTTTGGTTAGTGTTAGAAAAAGATCAAGGGTTTGTTTAATTATTAGTGAATATGCTTTCACTCATATTTTAATGGTATTTTTTACAAACGTTTCCTGTATCTTTCTCTAAATCTAACCAAGGACTGTCAGTGCACCAACCTGACTACTGAAAGTTTAATAATACTGACAGTTGGTGGTTGTTTGATGGAAAATCATCAGAATGTGCTTTTTTTGAGTGAAATTTTTATATTCATGTTGAAAACAAAAGCATGATGAGCAGTCGAGACATTATTATGCAGAGATATACAGTATGTTTGATATATGCAGTTATGTTTCAAAAATTATACGTTTGTGTTTTGTTTCACATACTTTTTCATTATCATGGACTTGAGCGCGTCATGTCAGATGTGTAAAGGACGTGTAAACATGAATGCGTGCAAACAAAAATTCCAAACAGGAATTTAAATGATTTTTAGGCGCCATTTCAGATCTAATGCTTGAGGGGTGAGGCTCATTTATAAGTATCTGTGGTTTAGGTGGAAATGGACAGTTCATTTATGGCAGCATTTTACTGTGGTGTGTGGAATAATAAAATCATAATATGGAAAAAGAATCAGAATATATTTTAAATAGATTTGGTGGAAAACAAATTAAATACATTGTCTGTGAACAATTTACATTTATACTCAGATCAACATTTTTATCACTTGCGAGTGATGTTAGTTAATGGATTAGATATGGATTCAAGTTCTGAACAGAGGAAAAGGTTCTAGGTATTGATTCTACATTCTGCAAAACTGGAAGGATGACAGATTCTTGAAAAGCTCATTATCTCATTTAATGTTTTGATGGTGAAGGTGGCGACTGCTGTCTAACATAGATGGTCAGCCAGGTTGAGATGTGGTGACTGTGAAAGCCATAGAATATATTTGACATCATTTCCTTTCTCATCAAACCATTCAGTGAGCTCTTAGGGATCACTGTCAACATGGAAGAGACCACTCCCGTTAGATTTACCTTTTCATTTGTCACAAGTCTGTACTAACAGTTACACACAGATTTACAAAAACTGCCCCTCTTTGGTGACAGAAATCAGAAACTTGTCAAACATTTAGGTTCAAATAATCACCTCAACATGATCCAGAGCCGCCACTTCTCCAAATGATGGCAAGCGGGCGTGTTGTCCACACATGTATTTATCATTTTTGAGCAGCGAACAGCTTTTGGACTAAAAATAATGTGAAAATACAGGTTTATAAATGCTGTAAATCATAGTGACACCATTGAAAGTCCCTACATGCTGAGCATCACCGTTGAACATGTAAAACAGTGTAAACCTGAGGCCTCCATGTGATGATTACATGTGAATTAAAAGCCATGCAGGGACCTTTTTTGAAGTGCAAAGCAGTGTCATTACTGTTTACAGTAAAAGCAATGTAGTACTTAAAATAATTAGCTGAAATCAAAATAATAGGTGTGACGTGTTTTATCAGGTCTTTCCCAGTTTGTGTGTATGCATCGGAGCCAGCCTGCCTCTGTATTTATCTGCATAAGTGTGTCAGTGTGTGTGTGTGTGTGTGTGTGTCTGGCAGGGACAATAGTGACTGGAGAGGCATAATTAGCTCTCTTGGGACTCCAGTCCTAAACAGTTAAAGGACAATCACGGCTCTGTGAGATGTTAAACTGCTGCTGCTGATGTCTGTTGCCAACTGGGGCCTAATTGTACTCAACAGGCCCAGGCAGCCTCTTCGTTCTGTGAAGATGAACGCCACTTTCAGGGAGGCAGGCAGACATTTTGTTGAGCTGTAAACACTCTCTCATATGCTAATTCAGAAGCACCTCAGAGCTGTTTGAGGGACGTGAGCGAAGATTGGAATTGATAAGTGGTGGTTATGTCGTGTAGAGTTCACACTGGGAAGGTGTGTGTTGTTTGTGTAAGGACTATTCCTGGGGTACTGCATTTGTTCCAATCAGACAGTGTACAATACGAAAGGTGTACTCGCTTCATCATCCTTGGCTCATTCAGGATTACTATATCGGTGTGGAACCAGCACTGACTGGGTGAAGAAAACGCCTTCAGGATGGATGTACAATACAAAGACTCAGCTGCAGTTTGGTGAGACAAAAACATTTGTGACTTCAGATCACGTTACTCTTATTCCCTTCACTCTTTATAGTTCGGTGGGGCCTTACATGACAAAATAAATGCCATTATAAATAGTTATTAAAAAAAAAAAAAAAAACAATAGAAAAAAAAATTACCTAAAATTCCAGTTACACAAACTACTTGTGGTGAAATATACTCTTTTTAGTAAAAGGCTTGTATGTGGAATAGATGGTTCATCCTCTTACTTTGTGTTTTTTTTTTCATTTGTTTTATTCCAGAGGAGGTAATCTAAATGAAACACCATCACTGTTAGGGTGGGGGTTTTTTAGGTCTAGGTGAGCTCCACACATATGGACGTATGTGCTCAAAAATTGTTTTTAAATTGTTTTAAGCTAAATAAACTTTAAAAACCCTCTTGGATTTGCTGGGGAAATACAGTGTCACACAGGTATATATATTAAAAAAAAAGGATTTGGAACTCATGAAAAGTCTTGGAGATACTTGGATTTCACAGGACAAAATATAACGCACTGCTTTTGGTTTCAAATATCCAACAGTATGTAAAGTTTTCTAAATGGGCTTTCCCGCAAATATATACAGTAAAAAAAAAATCATGAAAGGTACCTGAGGCAGAAATCATGGAAAAAATGTGAGAATGAGTTTTATCACTGCCCAGAGCTCAGACTGAACATAAGCATGGATAATGTGATCTTTCATGCGGCACTGGAATTGTGAAGCCAAAACATTTGTTGGTTGTTACTGTTGTCAATAAACTCTTAAAAAGCTGTAACTGGTCATCGCAGGCCAAGTTGAGAGGAGGTGCAGGAGTCTTGTTTCCACTCAGATCACTTGAATGAGAGTTAAGTAAAAAGTAATTATTGATATTTTCCTCATTGACACCAAAAACATTGTCTATTGGTGCTTTAATGCCACTGTTATGATGTTCATAAATGTCATAACAATGGCAGGAACAGTTTAATTTTTTCACAATATCTTGACTTCTTACACTCTACATACACATGTATAATCTTATGATAGTACCTGCATACTTTTACTAAAGTGAAGTTTGAATGCATAACTTATACTAACGGTTGTGTGTTTCCTTTGTAGTATTTATAGGTATCTGAATGCTATAACTTGAAATACTCTCAAATAGACCAGAAACAAGTGTTAATAAAATATCTAATCATTAAACGTGCAGGTGAGCTCTGTCCTAAACCTCAAATAATGCAGTGTTTTAGTAACTCTGATGGTACTTTCCCAATGACGCAAAAACCCTACAACTCAGATATTTCTAAAGGAGTAAAGGAATGTTTTTTTCACGCTGTTTTTCAGCCTCAGTCTTCAGCGTTGACTGAACCAGACAGACCAGCAGTGACTCCAGAGGAACCAGTCCAGCTTCAAAAGCCTCAGAGGCCCACAGATCTGGTGATCCCTGCAGCAGTGATGGTGCCCACAGATCCCTGTCTGAGTTCCAGTAGTGATGGCGGAGATATGACCTGCTCTGACCTTCTGTCTTGGAGGAGCGACTCCATATCATTAGGCAGTGATCCGACCGTTTCCAGGCGGGTAAGTTCAAGAGAAATTCACTCTGGTGATAAAAAACTAAGAAATGAGCAAAAAAAAAACAATACCCGTTTTTATGTGGGACCAGTCATAAACCACACTGACAGCAAATTCAGTTTTTTCAAACGTTCATATTCTGAGGTTTTTTTTTTTATAGATTAGATCAGATTAGGTTAAACTTAATTGTTCCTACAATAGGGAAATTCAACAGTCAAGGCAGCAACAGAATAAAGTGCAAGAAAAACTGATAGATGGATATGTGGATAGATGGACGGATGGCTAGATGGTGCAAAAAATAATATAAAATGATGATAATTTCTTCACAAAGGAACCAAAAATGAACAGATTAAGTGGAGTAATTGATTTCTGTAAGCAAATTAAATGTAAATTTCAACAATGGTATCAACTGTGGCTCAGCCTGGCCCATTATCTGAACATATATTGTAGGTATTGTCTTTTTTTTGTATGATTCAGTAATTTAATCTAAAGGGTAATTTCACCCAAAATCTGGGTCTGACGATGTTAGCAAGCTTAAAGGATAGTTGTACGCTGTTGCACATAAAGTCGGGTAAAATATTTTTTTTTTACCTCTTGTCATGAAATGATCGTAACAGTATGATTTATTCTTTATAGATAACGTGTAACTTGGACTCGGTATGTAATCGTTACACCTGGTCAAAGGTGATTACTGATGTGTATAAATAGGAATAAAAAAAGGAATGTGTCTGGGGAAAAAAAGACATTCTAACTGTATAGTGTCATACACAACAGTGTGGTTGTGTATATCATATTCATCACAGGACGCTGAACCTCATAAGGGTCTGAAAGGCTTGGTTTGCATTTAACACAGGTGGACTGAAGTCTTTAGGGGGTAGTTCTGCAGCCTGTGTTACTGTGTTATTCTGTGTTAAGCTCTTATGGCTTAACCCATAAAGATCCAGTGCTACTTTTTTGATACTGCCCAAATTATTTTTTTCTCTGTTTATTCTTTTAATTCAATCCACTGTATTTTGCATTTTTTCAGTGAAAATCATGCATTTTCCTATATTTAATTCACTGATCATGTTGATATTCATAAAAGCTCAGAATACAGTTGAGGGTTATGATCAGAAACAGAGAAAACAGGAAAAAGTGACTTTTCCAACAAAATCTATTATTAACTGAACATGAACCCAGTGTTTCCATCCACTGTCATTGATCCAACTCCATGGGTGTTACTGATGAATCAGTGTTGTAGAAGATGACAGTGTTTCCACGTTCACTATGGATCCTCTGGATATCCAAACAGGTCGCATCCGACAACCGTGAAAAGATGACAAACTGCATTTTACACCAATTATTTACATGCATTGATAGGGTTAGTGGATCAGAAGTTATTAAACAGTTTAAATCAGTAGGTGGCTTTGGTTGCCGGTGGCTGTTGAGGTCTTTATAGGTTAAAACTGACCAATGAATTAGTGACTGAAGCAGTGATTTGACAAGGCTCTATTACTGCCCCTACTGGTTGTGAACAGAGTGATATAACCAATATAAATGGCTTTAGTTTGACCTGTTGACAAATGAACTTGGTGTGACTCCTGTGATGGGCAGGTAGGTACACCCATGATCTGAGAGTATTAGTAGTGTCCTTTCTTAAAATACCATGACCTAGAGCAGGAATGTCCAACTCCGGTCCTCAAGGGCCAGTATCCTGCATGTTTTAGACGTTTCCCTCTTCCAGATGTTTCCCTCTTCCAGCACACCTGATGGTTGTAGTCAGGCTTCTGCAGAGCTTGATGATGGGCTGAACATTTGAATCAGGTGTGTAGGAAGAGGGAAACATCTAAAACATGCAAGATACTGGCCTTCGAGGACCAGGATTGGACACCCGTGACCTAGAGTAAACCCAAATGTTTGACTACATCAGCATCAGAGTGGGAGTCGTATAATTCAGTTCACAACTCAAAAAGTATGTTTTACTGTACTGATGCAACTGCTTCTGTGTGTAACCACTGGTCTGTGGTTTGTCATTGTTCTGCCCACTGCACTTTTGGATTCATCAGTCATTAGTATTAAGCTTTTTTTTTTTTTTTTTTATTAAACTGAGAAACTGATTTGGCATTGAAAAATACATTTCATCCATATTTTACATTGGAGTTACTGATAAAATTAGAGCCCAAGGTATTCATATTTACTGCAAATGTAGAAGTTATTCATCTCCTTGATTATTACTAGGCAGCAGTGGTGTCAGCCCTGAAACAATGACTGTGGTCAACCTCTCGTTTCCACTGTACGTGTCCTGAACAGTCGATGCTTCACCCGAGCCACTGTGTGACCTTGGATGTCCAATATCTCTGTAAACACATATGTTCATGCCACATTGAAACCAAAGCAACTCAGAAACCATCCCGTCCTTAACACCCAACCTTCTGTTTGACGATGTGACACAATCTCAGGTGTGAAAAACAGTGTTATCCACAAGTGTGCCGTGCATCTGAAGAAGCAGGAGAGGAATCTCTGGAAAAAAGAAAAAAAAGAAAATGACCCCCATCTTGTCAAGATGAACCTCCTGAACTGAACAACACCGATACTCCCCTCTTAACAAAACATTCATGTTCCTCTGCAGAGCTATCGAGTTTCATCATCAGCCAAAAAGGGCCTCTTTATCGAGGGGTCACTCAGGGGAATATGGAACCAGACGAATGAGCGCTGAGGCTGTAGCGTAATCATAATTCCCTTGACCTCTCGTGACCCTTTTTGGGCTCTGACAACGAGGGCCACGATACAGAACAGGCGGCTCCTTTCATAGAGCCGCCCGCTCAAAAATGGCTTTTTCATTTCTCAAACAATCATACGGCAGCAGCTCTGAATGAAAGGGCAGATTACATAAGCCAGAGGTTCCCGGGGTGAGATAAGTACTTTTTCTCTAAAAAGACAGCGACTAAGTGCACATACTGGCAAAGTCGTTATCTTTCCCTGCTCTCATTAAATTTCCCCGCTGACTGAAAGCCTGATTTGAATGCATCCGTCGGCAAAACATGATTGTTGGAAAAATCTCAATTAATATGTTAATGTGTGCAAGATTTTTCATTACTTACATTACCACAAGACCTGGTAGAGTGATACCTCATAGGAAAGGTTTTGTTCTTGCTATTGTGACGGGAGTATTGGATTAGTATTCCAAAGTGTACAGTTTGGTTGCGGGTACAAAATGATTAATTTACACAAGGTTAAAATAAATTTCCCCATGTTTTAAAGAGCAGTGTTTGGTTGACACCCAGACTTAGAGGTTTGAGTGGGTTTGAACTCTAGGGGCTGTAAATGTTTGTATGTTTAGAGCTTTATTTATTTTACAAAAGCCACGTGGCCTCTGTGTATCTGTGTGTGTGTGTGTGTGTGTGTCCAGGGATTAACGTAAAATCCGGAAAGAGCTGACTGCTGCAGTTTGGCATACTTATATATTTTTGGTCAAGACAGACAGTAGCGAAAACGGCAAGTTGATAGGACCAGTATTTTGGGAGATATTAGTAAATTTGGAATACGGTAGCCTTACAATCACGTTGCTATGGCCAGAATGCTTTGGCAGTGACTGTTGGACAAATGCAGTACAATATGCACAAATACACAACAGCGTAAAAACTACCACATCTAGAACCTGTGGATCCCCACAGGTCAACGCTCTAGTAAGTATATATTTCTCTTTTTTGGTTGTATTGATAATGTCTTTCCTGCTACATTTTATTATACTTGAATGGAGCGACTGTACACCCAATAATTTCCTCCTGGGATTAATAAAGTATTCTGATTACTGACTGATGTTCCATGTGTTTTCATAGTTAACCCTCAGAACTACAACATCCTTCAGTAGAGCACAGACCTCTGTCAAACACCCATGGTCCTGTAATCCAATCAAACACCTGATGTCACAATAGTTTATCTTTGTGCACTTATTAACCATCTACTGAGTCTTAACATTGGTTTCTATTTATTACAGTATGAGATTTTCTTTGTCCTGGTATCTTAATAAATGTTTCATTTATTTTTATGTGAGTCACAATCAGTGAGCCTCCATGAGTACTTGTCCATGTGTATTTGTTTTGTCCTCTGTGTCTGTTTTTGTTTTAACATTTTGTATAATGTTGATGCCCTTGCCTGGTACTGCAGAACAAATCTACCCGTGGGTACAAATAAAGTTACCTTGAACCTTGATCCAAGTTACATGAAAATCCCTGCCTCAGTTTTTGTATAATCCTGGAAAAAACAAACAAACAAAGAAACAAACTAAAATCAACCAACCAACCAACCAAAAAAAAAACAAAAAACAAAAAAAACCAATGTATGGTGGATGTACCTGGTGTCACCTAATCGTCATTTATTTGTTTGATGTTGTCACTGTCAGTGTCCACTATTCTTGCATCATAATCCAGTCATGAAATTCTCATATTTACCAGCAGTTTTGGCTGAAAAGGCTATTTGTGAAGTCACAACAGCCTTTTGATAACCAGATCTAATTTGTTCATCTTTGAGTAAAATAAACGTTTCCTCAATGCTGTGATTTATAAAAATGGACTAAACAGGCATGATGCCCCTAAAATCATTTCAGCTGATCCTTTACATCCAAATGAATGTTTGTGCCAAATATTAAGACGTTCTGTCTAGCTTTTCCTGAGTTGTTCTGGTTTAAACAGAATGAGGACCGACCAGCAGACTGACAGACCTGCTGCTGGACTCTTGGACTTCTCTGGGGCTGACATTCATTTGCACATTTGCTACTTATTGCACACAAATTGCATTCAAACTGCACATACTGTGGTACTGCACTGTACATACTGTGTTTTGACACTTTTCTGTATATGATGTATGTATTCTTTAGTGTTTTTATATTGATGCACATATTCTCGTGTGTGTATACACACACACACACACACACACACACACACACATTTTATGACATGCCATTTAGGAAATTCTTATATATGGAATGAAAGTCTGAATATATGGAATGAACCTCAAGTAGTGGCTGCTCTGCAATGCATTATGGGAGTTTGTGTTGCACCATGAGTAAAAGGGGTTGTGCGTTTAGTCTGGTTCATGTTCACCACTGATACAGATCTACATGGAATAAGCTGGAAGTTAGCTCCCTACTGGACACATGGGAAAATGACCCTGAATGTATTGAATGAAACATGTATATATTGAATCAAAGTTTGAATCTATTGAATGAAGTCTGAAAATACTGAATGGAAGTTTGTTCTAAAACGATAGAAAAACAAGTGGTTAATTGATTTATGTTTTAACATGGACAAAATTGAATTTCAAGGCGTTTTTCCTCTATCAGTGTCAGAACATATAAACCAAATTTAGAATTTCATTTTCTCTTTCTAATACCAAAAAAAATTAAAGTTACTACCTGACAGAAATGGAAAAACAGACCAAAACGGCTATTTTTTTTTTTTTTTCATTTTCTGCAACCAGATGTTGTAATTTTCAAGAAATGGGTGTTAATGCCTAGGTCACAATTTTTCTTATGAGCAATGGGTTTGTACAACTCTTTGTGTTCGTACAAAATCTGGACATCGAAGATCTGCTCCCACCACAAATGTCTACAAATTCTGGGTTTCATAGTAACTGGAAATGCATTATTCGCTAGAATTTTTCTTTCATTCCTGAAAGGAAAATCCAACCTTATGCACGATCTAGTCAACAATTTTTAACACGAGCAACGTGAACCAAATCAAAGGCACAATCCATTTTACTCATGGTGCAAGCACTCCCATGATGCATTGCAGAGTGGCTGCTACTTGAGGTTTATTCAGTATATTCAGACTTCATTCATTACATTCAGACTTTCATTCCATATATTCAGACTTCATTCATTACATTCAGACTTTCATTCCATATATTCAGACTTCATTCAATATATTCAGGCTTTCATTCAATATATTTGGACTTTCATTCAATATATTCAGACTTTCAATCCATATATTTGCCCATTTATATATATGTAAATTATGGCATGCTATAGTGTGTGTGTATATGTATGTAGGTAGGTAGGTACACACACAGTGGCATAGAGTTATGATCATTTCAGTCCCAGAACTTGCTTTGGTGTTTTTTCGGCCACTGTAGAGGAGGGTTAGGTGAGGATTATTCACCAGTTGATACCACGGCATCTTATACACCTAACCTTTAACTCAAGCTTTTTAAAGAAGCTCAAATTACTTTGCGAAAAATGTGACTCTAAAATCCACTGAACAGGCCACACATGAACAAATAAAAACAATTAACCAAGGGATGTCAGATTTGTCTTTGTATCCAATATGCATCAACCAGGCAGCTGCTGAAAGAGAATGAAACTGCTTCTCTGAATAAATGGAAAGGATCAGAACTAACAACTAATATAGTTCTGATATACAGTGTGTGTGTGTGTGTATGTGTGTGTGTGTGTGTATGTATGCATCTATGTATCCAAGAACTACCTGTAAGCTAAATTTTGTTATGTGCACATAATGACAATGAACATTCTTGCATTTGGAGATGCATGATGCACTGTGAGGAATACAGATTTTTTTTTCCCTTAAAAAAAAAGCTCTTGAGCAAAGTATCTGGTATTACATAACATCTTCCTTTTTTCTCACCAGCTGGTCAACAATCACTATTGGGGAACTTCCTCTGCAAGCATACTGAAGTTGAACTACGTCCAAGCTAACAGAGGGAGAAAAATAGTTTTGTTTTCTAAAACTACTGCTACCACAAGAATAGTCAATCTCCATTAATAGCACCAAATAATCACGGTCTATTCTTATTTAACAAAACACTAAACGTCAGGTGTTAATAGTGTCTAAACTCTAATTTAGGTGGACATGTCTCAGAATATATTCTCCATTCCAGTCAGCTCTTTCTCGTGGCTAATTCACCAGTGGTTTGACGCTACAACCAACAGAGGATCCCTACAGTTTCCTCTTCTTCACACTCATGTTACTGAGCACAAACCAGTTAATTTATGTTTCTTGATATAAAGTGTTAATTAACTTTGCCATTCAGTTATGAGACAGTGAAAGAACATTTGTAAAGTTCATATAAAGGTGGTTTTACTGGTTGATTTGGATAATCCACATGCCTCACAGTGGATGAATATCTAATGATGGTAAAAAAAATCTTCTTCAAAACCAATCTTTGACCATTTTTCACCAAGTACACATGGACACTGAGTGAGCACACACATGAAGTTAACACATCAGCGGAGTAATTCATGTAAAGTGTGTGAGCTTGATCAATTTCCCCTCCAACAAACTTTGACATAAGAGAATAAAACCTGAAGGAGAGTGCTGCCTTCATCACTTTCCGCTAAATTCATATGCAGGAGTGGGATTAAGGAGTCAAGAGTCTTTTTAAGTAATATAGCTCAGTCATGCCTCAGTGAAGCGGACTTCATCAGAGTCTTTAATACATTTTTATCCGTCTCACTAGACTGTTTAGGAACATTTAATTTTCAGACAGACCCACTGAGTCATGACTGCAGGGCTGCCGTTTGATTTGAGAAGTGTAATTAAAGGGGAAGTCTTGCCCTCATGGGTTTCTGCCTCATTGTAATAATAAATCATTTATGGCTGGAGGTGCTCCCTATGTAAATGCCTTAGACGATTGGCTAAGAGACTAAAGACTCGTAGGTTTTCAATTAAAAAAAGACACTTTGTCGTTACGTCGTGTAGTTTAATCTTCAGATATGCCTTTTTTTTCTCATTAATGTTGCTAATAGCCTTCATCAAAAGAGCTCAGAACACCATGATAGATAAGACGGCTTATCAAATTGATTGGATGATCAAGAGCTTGTCTTCAGAGGCTTCTGATAAAACAAATACTTAGGGGACCTGAGATTATTTAGTCCAGTAAAGCCCTATTTCTTTTTATACCAAAAGGAAGTTGCAAGGATGAACAATTCCTGTTTTTTGTTATTTTTTCCTGATCCCATCTCTGCTTTTCTTTATGTGAAAGTGGCAGCCAACAAAAGTGATTGAGACAAAAAAACAACAATAGACATCTCAGCTTTCACAGATGACTTTAAAAGGTTAATTCAACCAAAATGAAAATGTCAGCAGACAAAGTTGGTGTCATTCACTGTCGTCTATTCTCTCTGTTCTTTTAATGGTTTGTCTCCACCTTCTTCTGACCGGCCTTTAAAACTAGTGACTCCACAGACTTTCCCACCTCTTTTCACTCTTTTTCTCTTATAGCTGCTCGCCCACTCTGTAGTATTTCACCGCTTGCCAGTTTGACGGAGTGGCTTGTAAATGCAACCAATTAGGACGGGCAATTGCCATACAAAAGGGCTGCTGCTGAATGGCAATGAGAGGCTGGAGGCTTCCCTCCCGCCTCTGTAGCTGTCAGTGGATTTGAGGGGCAG
>JAPQRP010000025.1:21403765-21420487 GCA_037367295.1 Apogon hyalosoma
TGGGGGGGGGTGGGGGGGCGGGGTGAGAAAGAGAAGGAAAAGCCAACCGGCCGTGTTTTGACAGGATGAATAGATGGAGGAGTGGAAGTGGCTGGGAAAGGCTTTTGTTATGCTAAAGGATGGCTACTTTGTTCAAGAGAGTTTAGAGAAGAAACAGGAGCCCATTCATGTCTCCTCAACACAGAATAAGTTGATTTTATTATCTTGTTGCCTTCTTCTGGAGCTGGAGATGTGAAAGGCTTCAGGATGGAGAGCTGGTGGGTGGAGATGAGAGGAGGGGGAGACGGAGAGGTCACTCTGAAAGGACAAGATCCAAGGCAGGATGAGGCCTTGATGACCACTCAGATGAAAACTAGAACACAGATAAAAGCTGAGAAATAGACTTGTTATTGAAGGCGTTTTACAGGGATTATTGAATAACAAACAGTCAAGAAAGAGAAGGACATTTTATCATGTTTTTCTTTAGATGCAGATGGCCAGACCTTCATTAGGTTGAATGCAACGAAGTGAGTTAACTCTTACAGAACTACTTTAGTGATATTCCAAAAGTTATCATATTCACATTTAACCTATGTTATTTATCATTTATCATATTATTTTCTGAATTTTGCATTTTTCAGTGAAAATCAGGTATTTTCCTGCATTTAATTCGCTGATCATGTAGATGTTCATGACAGCTCAGAGTAAATTCAAAGGTTATTATATCAAAAAAGGTGTAAACTGATGTAAAAGTGACTTTTTCAGCAAAATATGTCATTAACTGAAGCATCTACAACCACTGTTGGGTTTTGTTGGTGATGCAATGTTGCAGAAGATGATTGCGCTTCCATGTTCCCTATGGAGCCTCTGAACGTCCAAATAGGTCAAATCTGATGATGATGAAAAGATCGGAAACTGTATTTTACCCGAATTTTTTCAATGTATTGAGTAGTGGTTTAAATGTTACTAAACACTTTTGATCAGTTAATATTTTTTGTTTCTGATGGTTGTTTTGTTCTTTGGGGGTGAATAACATGCAAGTTACAGACAAATGAAGGAATTCTTTGAAACTTAAAAGCACATATATCTAAAAAAAAAAAAAAAAATTAAAGATGACTTGGCCCATATTACATCATTTGTTGAGTTGTGTGATAACATGTTCTCAAATATTTCCAACAATGTTCAGTTTTGGACAAACCTTAAATTGTATTTAATGTAACAGCTCATTTAATTCAGTCAGAGGTGTCATATTGTTACTGACATTCTTTTTGTCTATTTCTTTAGAAAGAAATCATGACAGGAATGTAATGTGAATAAAAATTAAAGTCACTGCCTTGTCTATAAACATGATACATGCCTTAATCCCATCAGGTAGATTTTCATCAGCAATTATAATGAAAACAGCAACTCCCATGATCCCTCACTATTTCATGCCATTATCACTGCATTTATTTTTGTGTTGTTTGAGAGAATCCCATCAGCAGAAAGCACATACTGTGTTTAAAACAGCAGTGTCATACGTTGTATAGACATCAAACATTCGATTCAATGAAAGAAGAAATAAGCACTGTTATTCTTCTTTACTGTAATATTTCACCACAATTATTAGTATTATTTTTAATGTCACTATACACCTCACAGTATGATCAGTTTAAACGGCATTTAAGTGCCCAGTAAATTATTTTTCATATGTGTATAGGAGAATATTCTACATAACAACCACTTTACTTTCCCATATTTTACATTTTGTGTATTAAATTGTGTATTTACATTAGTAATTTGTAATTTACTAATGGTTATTACTTGCTTTGTTTACTGTGTGGTACCTCTTGCATTACTGCATTTAAGCTAAAATAAGTTTAATATCAGTCAGTGATGGATTTTGAAATTTTTTTCTAATATCTGACATGAACACTTGCCTGTCAAAAGGAACAACTTTGCTAATATACTCTGATTAGTTGTTTAATCTGACCAGCAGTTGAAAACACAAATATATTGAGTTTAATATCGTATGTGACAAAAGTAGAAAATAATAACTACTCACTTTAGCTTGCAGCTTTTCTTTAAGCTTTGCTTCCTGAAAAGTATCCAGCTGTCTGTACAACATAGTCTGATGGAAACTTTAACACTGAGACAGCATTTGTAGACGGCTTATATTTGTTGTTGTTTTAATTCACAAATTGGAACTTATTTCGTTAGTGTGTAAATACTGTAGCGTTGGATTAGATCAGATTTATAATGTAAGATAAATAACGCCGATGTAAAAATGAATCAAATAGAGAATGTTATGAATTACAGTGACAAAGCTGTGTTATGTAAGATAGATAATGTTAGATTAAATTTCATTGATTATCTTGTTGATTAGATTAATTGGAATTGATGATGTTAGATCAGGTGCTGTTAGATTAGTCACATAAATAATACTCTCTTGGATTAGATACGTAATCTTAGATTTGATATAAGCGATAATGAGGGGGATGGAGGACAGTCCTCCCCCTCTCTCCTGGGACTTCAGCTCCGTCTCAGTAACAAAGCAGTCCTTGTCTGTCTGTTTCACACAGTGAGTAAATGTCCATCATAACACCAGGAGATTCTACTGCTGAGCTGTCCTGCTGTGTAGGGAGGAGAGGAGGAGACAGAGCTGCGTCAAGCACGATTTTACCCAAGATTCTCAGTGTTTGTTTCACCTGAGGTGGAGCACGTTTTCACAAGAGGACGATGTTGTGAACAATCATGTCAACTTTTTTTCAGGTAGTTTTCTGACAAAGTAAAGCAGGATTTATGGTCGATAACAGGAGTCGTGCTGTTTTTCCCTAACAGTACCCACAGCGACAGAAACATATTGTTAATGCGTAAAAGCAAAAATTACCATCACAGCATGCTTTATACATATTAATAAACTGTAGATAAATGGAGGAACATCAGCAGTTTGCTTCAGTTTACACACAATATCAACCTGAAACATGCAGGGCATCGGGGCGGAAGTTGAGTCTTATGTGTGATCAACAACTGATACTGTATCCGGGACAGTTCATAAACACAAACCAGGCATATATGTCATCTTCCTATATCTGGTATGATAACCTCTATGATGATTACCACTGTGCTGACCAATAGGAGCACAGCGCTCCACTACAAAAGGTTGTGTGTGATGTTCATCATGCTAGGTCTTATCAACACAAAAGGTTTGTCTAGCTACAGCAACACCATACCTGTTTGATGTGAGACCAACCAATGAAAGCATGCAAAACCTGATGACAACTCAACACCTCATGAGCGCTGCTTTGAAACATGACATTATGACATGAAGGTGGTAAGTTATGACTGGTCACCTTCTCACACAGTTAACATACAAATAGTACTGTATTTTATATTTTTAAATGTATTTATACCTACTGTATTATTAGAGTGTGTGTGTATGTTGGTATGGGTGTGTATGATGCATATGTTTGTTTTTAAGCACCTTACATGAGTAGCACCTCATAATTTCATTGTATGTATTTTCTAATTGTACAATGACAATAAAGGTAATCTTTAATTTACATGGACACTGCAACAAGGGCTAATGGACACAAGCCAAGGAAATAAAGTAGACTTTGCACATACAAAACTAAAGCTAATATCATTAACACAAGCACAACTATTTAAACAGAATCTATGCAGCATATTTACCTAACTCCACAGATGCACACGTGTCACTGTACAACTTTTCACTTCACAGTGAATTATCACGGATGGATGGATGGATGGATGGATGGATGGATGAACTATTGTCTGTCACAAGTTGCAGAAATTCTTCTTTAACAGGCTTGTATAAAGAAACACACTAAAAACAAACACTTGAAACACATTAAAACAACATTCAAGTGCAATCATGCTAAAAAGGAGGAGGGGTGCAGTTAAAAACAGCAACGTGTTCATATTTAGTTATTCAGGATGGTTATTACGGAGGGGAAGAAGGATTTTTATAGATGTTTTTCCAGACCAGTGGAACACGGCTAGATACTGAAAAATATTCCCTTTCACTTTAAGAAAAAAAAAGTTTTTATTCTGATTTAGCTTATTTGAAGTGAATACAAAGTTGGAAGTAATGGACTCTGCTCTTTAAAATATTTTTCCAAAGTGATGCATACTGATCCAGCATAATGTATATTGAGTCCACAGAGTTTTCAGTTTGTAAAAGGCTAATATTAGAGCTCCTTAACTACACACTGTTTAGTAACATTAGGAGAAAACACTGCATACATTCAGAAAAAAATGTTTTATAAATTGAATCATGAACACTGGACAAGTGAGGACAGAGGTATTTCACATCTGGAATATGGTGTATACTGAACCTGGTACAACTGAATTGAAATTCTTCCATAAACATTTCCTGATCCCACTCTGAAGCCAAACTCATCCAACAACTCCATCCTCAGCAAGGGGAACAAAACAAAAAAAATTATAAATTGGACAGTTTTTATATGGCTCTTGTCTACACCAAAGAACCCAAACATAGAGGCTACTGTACTTTAGTTTTTTACTGTTGAGGGAAACCACAGAGAAAGTGGATGGAGAAGTGGAGAGAGCTTGAAATGAGGGAATCAGTGAGACAATGACTCAAAAAGGAAACATGAAACGGATTTATTCATGTATCCGGTGGAGAAAATGAAAGAATAAATCAGACAATCGAACGGTGCTCATTAACAAGTTGAGAGGAGACCTCTCCAATCTGCCAGACTGACAATAGACAGTAAATAAAGATGTCAGGTTGAGAGATGAAAGCAGCCTCATCTTCTCTGAGTCCTCTGAAGTGTGTTTTAGTGAGCCTTTGAGAATTGTTACCGTCTTTTTAGGGTTTTAATGGATTCGTTATATATTACCCCTTACCACTCCTTCAGGGAGGTTCACTCTCAGTCTACAGGAATCTTATATAATGACTAGCAGTGCAAACAATTACACAACAAGGGGGGCGTTTGTGCAGAATTATCCCAAAGATGATTATTAATGCATGTTCTGAGTCCTCCTGTGTACACAGAATGTTCCATTCAGCATTCACAGGAGAAAACAAGAATTCCAGGTGGCCCCATTATAATGTGATCAATCAGTTCAGTTCAGTTTTAACTGAGACCAGGCAATGAACCTGGTTTCAGAGAATGTTTGATGTTTGGACCCTTTATTATGAATTGGTTGTTAAGTGTCAATGTTTGTGTGATTTTTCCAGAGTGATGGAAGTCAAGAGGATGATACCACAAGTGTTGCTGCATCCTCTGTCATGGTAAGCTTATGAAGAATGGAACCAAACAAAGGAGATGCACATTCATCCATCATCCATCCACCATATTTCATTCTCTACTGTGCAGATTAAATACCTGCATTAACAGCTACCATTAGTACCATTAGTAATTTAAGTGGTAAACTGTATTAATGCATTTACCAATAACAGTGCAAATCAAGTTTGCACATCAGTGTAAATTTGAGTTGAACTAATTTTCATTCATAGTCTCTACTCAGGTTACTATACTACATGCCATTGATTCTGTGACTTAACAACTACAACAATATAATGCAATAACAACAATATAATGCAATATAATACATATAGATTACGATAGTAATAAAGATATAAAACAATGAGAGTGAAAGTAGTTTCATAGACAAAGTAGTGAGAATACTCATGATGTTTTTCAAGTACAACAATTTACAATTGTCAACAAATTCCAGTTGAAACTGACACAGTCAACTTTCCTAGGGTCAGAAGTGATGAGCCAAGGGAAAGTAAGGGTTAAAATACTGTTTGCAAAAGTACAGAAGTATAATCAACAATATCAAAATAAAAAGGAAAACTATAAATTATTCAAAGCAGATCTTTCAAAGTCTTCTGTTACAGAATACATAACTTTATTTACCACTAACATAAGCACATTTTAATGTTCACCAATCCAGGGCTAATCATAGACACTTGCATTACAAGATGACTTAGTATTTTAGTACTACATGATTTCATATGAGCATATTAGCTTGTAACTAAAGTTATGAGAAGTGCAGTGTAGAAATAATTACAATATTTAACTTGGAAATGTAATGAAGCAGAAGCAAGAAGAAGTATGATACTGGAGTAAAAGTACAAAGTTATGATGCACCACTATTTCCAATAGACAGAGGAAGACGTTGACTATAGTGGATGTGGGTTTACATGTGAACTTTACCCCAAATAAGCACCAAACTGAGAAAAAAGTCATAATTTAGACAAAAACAATCAAAGTAAAATAAACTCAAAAATATAAACATGAAGACAAATACAATAATGGAAAAAGAACTTAAAACAAAAGGTTCAATAGAGTTACAAACTTATGGCAAAATAAGGACAAAATGGACACAGTTTGTGCTTGTATACAGTACTTGAGTAAAAATATTGTGCTTTATTTAAGTGTAACTAGCAGCTTTAAATAGTTCAAACTTACACATATTACAATGCAAAAACTGTCCATTTTGAGTATTTCCCTCTACACCCTGTGACTCCATTCATGCACTGTTTCCTGCTCCTCTCGGTGTTTCCTTCATCAACGTGCAGCTCTCCCCTCTTGGTGTGTGTTGTCAGGCTGAAGGACAGCCTCCCTCTGTGAGTGGTTGAGGCTGTGTAATTAACATGGAGGTATCAGGTAAACAGTGAGGGACGGCTTAGCAGGCCTCTGATTAAAGGCATGGGTGGTGCTTCACAGCACCCTGCTGGCCAATAAACACCACTAATGGCATCAGGACCCCCGCCCGGCAACACAGGAGGCTGCCACTGATAGAGGACATTCAGGACGCCATTTTATGGTGGAAAATACCAGCATAAGGAGTATTAAAGGAATACTCTACTGAAAATATATGCGAGTATCAGGCACTTATTGTATGTGAGCTTGAACTGTGCCTCAGAGCAAAAGTCTGTAACTTTCTCCATCACATCAGACTAATAAAAGTGGCTATGACTGAAACTTCTGAAACGTCCTGCAGTTAAATCTCTCACTGCTGTTGAATATGCTTGATGTTGAGCATATTCCAAACTGTATTTAATCCCCAGTATGAGAATTGCACACTAACCAAATTATCGCAACGCTCTGTCCACTATAATGATAGTATCGTGACAGTGATTCTGTGATACAATCATCTGTGATACATCACAGTGTCTGTGTAACTAAAGAAAAGTACATCAAAATGATCAAAAAATTGAAATATGTATTTATCAATTGCGTTGTGTAATAATTAAAGTGGCCTCATCTTCAGTGTTTATATGGACAATAGTTTTGAATAATGATATTAAAATTCATCACCAGTGTATTCATACAATATTGTCCCACCTGGAGTTCATAGTGAAGTGACAGGACTCTTTGGTTCTCTTTGACTTGTAACAAATACACAATATAACATGAGATGCAGGTATCACAGTAACTAGTTAACCTCACAACATCTACAACATCCAGAACTGTGAGTAAGATGTCAATAGGCTTCATTTGGATCTTCTAGTTCATTCATTCATCTTCAGAACCACTTTATCCTTAGAGGATCACGAGGGAACTGGAGCTTATCCCAGCTACCTATGGGTGAAGGTGGTTCATCACATATATAGAGGTGAACAACCAGTCACACTCACACCTATGGGCAGTTTAGATAACCAGTCTTTGGATGGTGGGAGGAAGTACCTGGACAGAACCCGCACAAACACAGGGAGAACACGGAAACTCCACACAGCTGGTGTTGGAATTGAACCCTTCTAGTTTTTGTATTTTACATTTGGCTGAAACCAACTCAGAGTATATTAATTTACACATGTCTGAAACTGAACCCTAACCCTGACACAGGTAACCCATGACCTGGATGACCATAAAACTACTTCACAGCTCGGGCTACAGCTTCAACTTTACAACTGAATGAGCACATGGACTAAAGACTTTCATGGTTTTGATAAAGTGCACAGATTGTGTGGGATGGGGTTGAGGTCAGGGCTGAGGCTGAGTATGAATATAAATCATTTGAAAAGGTTGAAACAAACAATAAGTTGTGCTGAAAAATACTTGGTATCATGATGACACGAAGATGGTGACAAACGTATCTACTTCCATTAGAATACTCTAAACCTTGAAAACCAGCCAGCCCATAATACATCAGAAATACAGTATAAAACCTACAAAATGCCTTTGTGCTTCCATCCATCTCTGTGATAAAACCTGGATAATGGACGTGTGTTCACTCATCTTCTGTCTCATCCATCCACCTCCCAGTCGCTGTTTCACCGGGTGCAGCTGGATCCTATGGAGAAGGACTGGTTGAGGAGTTCAGCTCTGGGGAACTTGGCTGCTCAGCGCCAACTGCTCACCCAGGAGCCCAGCCTCGTGTTGAAGAAGGTAACTTATAGATCTGTGAATCACTATTTAAAACACAGGAGTAGAATCAGTGAATGAGAGCAGATTTTTCACCTCCACCAGGGAAACGGTGCTTTCTATCGGTTTGGTGTTTGTTCACAACTTTCAAAACTCAAACAGACTGAAATGCATCACTGTAATCCATGTGATGTTTCCTCACCTCAGATGTTTTTGCAGCAACAGAAAGAAAATAAGTAGAAATACTCAAAGACCTGCAGCTATTTTTGTGACATTTTCATATGAATTTTACTCAACATCTTACCTTTCTTAAGTGATTCATCACCATTTATTATAATATTGTCATCTGCATTTTGCATTTTTCAGTGAAAAGCAATATTTTACTATATTTTGTTTATTGATCATGTAGATGTTAAATGTTCAATTAAAAGGTTATGATGTAAAAAAAAAAAAAAAAAAAGAGAAAAAATTTGAAAAATACTTTTTCAGCAAAATATGTCACTACCTGAACTTAAAAACAAGTGTCTGCAAGTGTCAACACTCAATCTTGCAGAAGTTGACGGTGTTTCCATGTTCACTATGGAGCCTCTGAACGTCCAAATGGGTCATATCTGATGACCATGAAAAGTAGAAGAAGCTGCGTTTTACCTAAATTATTTAAATTCATTGATAGAATGAGGTAGGATTGGTCCAAATGTTATTAAACATCTCAGATTTGTAGATGTTTTTGCCCATGTCTTTGAGGGTTAAAGTTGCCTTTCTGTTGCCTAATTTGAGCTGTATTGATTCTTATGTCAATTTACAGATAAAATGTATTGAATGAACACTGAAAATTCTTTTTTGCTATTTTCTTTTCCTGCCCTCAAAAGGATTTCATCACTGTAAGTATAACGTGGTGCTGGTCACATCATGGATTTATGTAATTGACAACGCAATAATGCTTTAAGAGAATTATCTTGTCATTTTAATCTCACATACTTCAAATTACATGTGAGTTCTGTGGTGGATTTAAGTCTTGAATGAAACACAAAGCATATGTGAAAATACCTGTCGCTAATTTCCAACTTATCTACTAACGGGTCTGCATTAATTCTGTTCCCAGCAGCCCGCAGGCTGGTCAGCGCAATGCTTTCAGTGAAACTCGATAGAAGGCTTTATAGAGCCAGGCGGTTAGAGAAAACAATTGGCTTAAGGAAATTAAATGTTCAAAGGGTAGTAAACAAGTTAGTAATCTTCTTAAGGAAATGAATGAAAGGGAAGGGTGGTGAATGGGTGGGGGTGTCTTCTACTGGGAAAGTAATGATCCTATTAGTTTGGATCAGACAGCAGGTGAAAAAGAGGAAGATGGATTAGATAAACACCAATCCTGTTGTCAAAAACAGGCGAGAGACAGATTACAGACATTCAACCCCTCACTGTTTGTACTTTGTCAGAACATTTCTTCTAAATAGATACTGACGGGCTATGACTGAGAGACAACCTGGATATGAATGATCCTTTCCCTGTGTCGACCAGTGTGACTTTAACCCTGTAAAACTGGTCGACTCAAAGGAGAAAGTGAGAGTTTAACTGAAGGATCATAATCTTGTACATATCAAAACAAACACAGCAATAAAATATATATTAAAGGAGGCAGCATCAGCCAAACTTAATAATGAATAGCTGTACAAACATTTTAACATAGCAAGATTTGAGTGATAAGGTCAGAGGTTGACAAAGGTGACAGGACATGTGGTCAAACAGGGCAGGAGGTATTAAAAGCCTGTACACCTGCTTTCACATACATGATTAAGAACATGCACAAACACAGACTAAAATCATCTCCAAAAGTAGAACATTATTCTAGAAACTACATATAGGAAAATGCAGCCCCGAAAAAGGGTATTTTTGTCTGAATGGGTGATTGTAGTCTGTCACAGACCAAACACAGGCAGATACACTGTGGTCCTACATCACACAGTGACACACAGACAATATTCTGACAGCATCCCCGTCTTTCTCCACACTTGGCCTCTCTTCTGTTCATAAGTGGGATTTTAGGTCATAAAAACTGTGATTTTTTTTTTTTTAAACAATTTCCAGTATGAAGATTTTAAAAGCTGTTTGTGTGAATCCATTGGGATGGGGGAAACGAACAAAAATAGCGAATGACGACATCACACCAGTGCACAGATGCTTAATGTTGTTCTGTGTAATGAACCTGCAACTGAAATGTCCAAAATAGCTCATACTAGTGCATAAGCCACAGGACACATGTGGGAGATGAACACATGACAAAATCCACATAACATGAAGAATACAACCCAAATCTATACTTAGAGTTAACTTGTGTTTGTTGCTCAACTTTATGGCAGAATAAAGCTTCTGGGTCTGATCCATCCAATATTATTTGATCGTCCACAGTTTCAAGTCCATCTGAAACAACTTGTTTGTCCAAGCAATCATGACCTTAGTTTCATTGTTCACAACTATAGCTGCTGTGTTTTTGAGTGCCAGTGGGCATAAAATCCATAATTATATTTCATCATATTGTGAATCAAATGGTCTGAAAGGTTAAGAGACTTTTACCCCATTCTCTGAACTCTGTTTTGGCCAGTCAGAAGGGATTAATTAGATGATTGACAGCTGTTATTAGAGCAGTTCAGATTCAGTCAAATGTGACTCCACTGCTCCGTGGTTCTACACAGTGGCTTGGGAAAGTGGATTCACTTTCCCACAGCGGTGTGAAATGGCATCACGTCATTTATATTTATGTCATCATGCTGCAGATGGAAGGCGCTTGTTTTCTTATTCTGGCATTTTCCCCTTGATTTCAGCTCCTGCATCTTTTAAGGACAAATTTTCTAGGGGTGAAACACAAACAGTAGATGTGTAATTTCAACATAATCTGTGTTAGATCTGTTTCTTTCCTACACTATACAAATAACAGACACTACAGGCTTTGGTTCAGGTTAGGAAAAGATTGTTGTTTGGCTTAAATATTACCAAATACATAAATAAATCACATCTTTTTAGACCTTTACGTATCCCTTTTAAGCCAAATGTCTTTCCCCATTCTGGTTATGTTAATCCCCAAATTTGACCAAAATAACTTTAATCCTGCAGTTGTTGCTGTCAAATGTGGTTATTATAGCTTCATTCTATTACATCAATATACCACTTAACACTTTAATGTTGTTATACTTTAAGAGAAATAGATTTGAAACACTTTGAGACACATGAAACGAGAACATTTTACTCTGGTGACTGAGTTACATGTTTACAAGTAAAGATGGCAAGTTAGTTCAGGTCTGATCAGCACAGTTTATGCTACAATGTCTGGAAGCTATAGAAAAATCTGGAAACTATAAGCTTCATACAATATGTGGAGTTTTGTAAACTATTTAATTTTTGTCAATTACTACAACTAAAAAACAGTTTCTTTACAAAACAAAAGTGTTAAAGTCTTTGTTTTTCTTCCTCTGACTCGCCCTGGGTTGACTTGCCCTGATGACCTTGTGTGATGTAAACCTTGCCGTGCACAAAGGGGGTAAGTAGTCTTTTCCTATTGGCTGCGTTAAAACTAATCATCTAAATACGATGAGCAACCAGGACAGAACAACCCACTTATTTCTGCCTCAATTAGCTTAGCATTGATATCACATACAGCAGCCTCCTCACCTCTGTCTCACTGTCTTGATAACAGTTTTAAAGAGTTGCTGGCGTTGGATGTCTGCTGGCTCTTTGAAGTGTGTGTTAGGGTGGGGGGGTGGGGGGGCGTAATTGCAAAATGCAGTTCATGTAAATGGGATTCACATGGACGTCCAATTTTCTGGCATGTTTGTCTACAAAACCAACATTGCATTGCTTTGCAAAGTGTGTAGCCCTGCCTTCAAACAACCTGACAGGTCTGTGCAGCCAAATGCCTTCCAGTCTGCTGACACTATGCTAAACACTGTCCTACATACACAAAAGCCTTTCTCCTCTCAGACGCCAATGGGTTATTTTTTACCATCCCTTGTTTTCTTTCTCCAGGCGTCAGGTTAATATTAGCGGTCAGACGCTACAGCAGGATGTAGAATCCATGCTAATTAGGGAGTCGTGTGATTTCAGCGGCTGAGCATTCAGACAATGGGGATGTGTAATGATATTGTAATTACATGGTAATTAATATTTGAGCAAACACTCGCCCTCGCTGTGTGCCTGAAGGCAAACTGCCCGGCTCCTCACCAGATGGGAGGGACTGATAATTTCTTCATGGAATCAGCTAGAAGATCTTTTAGAAAAGAGACGAGATTCTCTTTTGCTTGTGTGTGCTTTGACATTTTTTTTAAAGACCTGATTTCACAGTTTGAGGATCTGGAAATTAGTCAACGTGGGATGAAGTATGATTGTCCTAATTTAGGCAGCTCACCCAGTCAGGGAGCTTACAAATGTGTACTGCTCGGCCCGCAGTATTTGCCGACTGATCTGTGATTTTCTTTTTTTCTTTCGGGAGCTCTTTGAGAGCCGTCTCCTCAAGTCCCAACATATGTTCTTCAGATTCATTGTTAAGTCAAAGTGTGATTCTACACCCAATAAAAGAGACGGTATTTCAAACCAGGACATATGGTAGTACTGTTGCAGGCTGGCTTTGAAAACTCCCCGTCGATGCCAGAACTAGAATTTCACACGGCATTATGGGAGGCGGCACGGACTCTAAGCTTCCTATTCAAGAGGTTTTTGCAAAAAAAGACCCCTCCATATGGCTGTTGTGCAGCCTCCCCCCTCCCATTAGCTGCATGGACCTCCCCATGCAGAAATAACAACATCAATGGTCTAACCCTCGCGCCACTTGAGAGTATTACACTCCTTTTCATGCTTCACTTGATCAAAACGGAAGGAGTGAAATTTACGCCTTTTTGATGTGCTTTTCCCCCGCTGCTTTCAGACGAGCAACGCTAACTCATTCTGCCTGTCACTCCACCACCCACCAAAGGGCCAACAGATGCCCGGCGCATGGAGGCCGACTGTCGGTTGGCAGTTGCCAGTTTGTGCCGGGTCACTGTCAGCGCGCCCCTCCTGTATCTGTTAGAGAGGCAACGGCTTCCCCTGTTTAATGGAGGCCCAGGTTCCTGCTGAGGCGGACAGGTGTCCATCATGTTTGAAAATGTGTTAATGTGTTACATAGAGTGTTAGCATGGCTGGAGACGGTTTCTGTTCTGTTATCCTTTTCGAGGATTTTTGTACTGGATACTGACAATTTTGCACAGTATGCTGTCTCTGTTGATGAAATAGATTAAGCTCTTTGGAGAAAAGATGGATGGTGTAGTCAGTCAGTCGCTCAGTCAATCAGTTTATCCACAAAACATATGTAAAATACAAGTGCAATAATATAAGACATAAAGATATGTGAAATAGGACGTCATGATAAGTTTTCCGGTGCTTATTTTGTTCATGCTTTTTATCTTCATGGAAAACAGATCAACTAACCAACAGATTAACAGAGCTACTCAAACTGACAGCCCACATTTCTGGTCAGACGGGGAAAGCACAATCATTATGAAGGAGAAAAGATCACAAAACCATTGTTTTCAATATGGAATGAAAGAGGGAGGCAAAGAAAATGACGTTGAAAGTCCATTGCTAGTGAAAGAGTTTTACATTTGGATGTAAGGTGCCTCTGACAGTAATTTAGTTTGATGTGCATCTAAATAACAAATTATCAAAATGAACGTGAATAATGTTGTACAGTCTGCTCCTGTATGTTATTCACAGGGGCATGAATATGAAATTTGAAGTCTTGGTTAGATCCGGTTTTCCTGACTGAAATAATACAAGCAGTTCCATCTTTTCCCGTTTTCCATGTTCTAACAATGATATGTTCGACCATTAACTAGAGTATGAATGGCTGTGTGTTAAAGGGAATCATATCACATATCACATTCATTTTGATTATCCATGTAAATCACTTAGTGGAATGGTGACTGCTGAAAGTTTTAGAAGTAAGTTAGTCTAGTTTAAATCATTTGCAAAAAATTATCTCTTGACTGAAATCAGCTTCACATTAAGATGATGTGGCTGCACCTACAGATGTGTGTAACATATCTAAAGATGCTACAAAGTTGTTTCTGAAGTCATTCGAAGGCCTCAGGATAAAAGACTCAAACATTTTGGATGCATCTGTTTTCTGCTGTAAAAAAGAGGAATGTTTTTTTTATATAAAGTATTAAAAATATGTATACAAGTATCACTTACAGTTTGTAATAGCAGTGTTGTTGGTGTGTTTGGGTGTGTGTAACCCAGGTGGAGGCCCAAACAATCTCACCAAGCGACGGAAGATGCCGCCGGGCGAGGCAGGGTTCAGTTAGCACCTTCTAATGAAAATCGCCACTGTTTCAAGCAGCTTGGCAGCACCCCCACCTCTCTGAGCTCAGTGGTCAGTCTGCATTAACACTCCAACCACTAAAGTAAACCCCATTACCGTCCCTACCATCTCTGTTTTGTTTTGTTTTTTTCTCCTCGCTCCATGATGACTGTGTCCTGCTTGATTTTCATGCTCACGGTTGTTGGCTGAATGAGGAACATCAGTGCGGCGTAATTAAATGGGCGGAAAACAGCAGAAAACAATGTCCCATTTGCTTGATCTAGTTTACAGTAGCAGCATGAACAGCAAGAGGGAGGTGGTTGGTGTCCAAAAAAACAAAGTGGGTTGGTGGAGATGGAGGAGGAGGAGGAGGAGGGGAGGTGGGTCTGGCTGGTGGACATAAGATCTGAGTTTTCACAAGCCAAGCGGCAAAAGATACAAAGACTCAGGAGACAGGACACACAGATTATGGTTACTATGGTTCCCTGTGCGCTGAAAGGAGGCGATCTTAATCTTAAAAAGGCAGATTACAGCAGGCTGATGTTTACTCAAGGCCAGATCTGGAGAGAATAGGACTAAAAGGTACCAATGGATGAATGTGTGAGCACATCAAAGCTAGCCACCACTGACTTTGATCAGAGGACGTGTCAAGAAGACATAACGTCCCAGTTTTAGAAGAAATACAGCCTATGTGGATCAGAAGAACATCTGCAGAGAGCATGCACATGTGCAGGCTGTTCACACACAAGCATGACTCATATCCATAACCAATGTAAATTATTATTGAGACGATGAGTCACTGATGAAAGTCTGATATCAATTCTTAATGATTTTGTGTCAATTTTATGCAAAAGATATAGTGATAGAATTCAGCTAAACACAAGTACGTTACTATTTTTAATCAAAAACTTTAGTTACTTTTCTGTAGATTTACAGTCAGTTAAACAATGGACAAAGAATAAGAGCACGTGGTCTTGATAACTGATGAATAACTGAATTCTAACCTTGCTGTTCTCTTTAAGCTCTTTTTTGGTGCATCCTGTCAACTGTGATGATTTGCTTCTTCAGATGTGGCAGTAAACTGAATCACCTAATAACTTTAATCTCAACATGAGAATAAATGTTAGCTCCTGTATAAGACTTTTACAAAATGTGATGTGTTAATATATTGAATAGGTTGTGTGTCTATGTAAAAATGAACATCTACAATATACAAAAGGAACTGTTATGTATTTACTGTCGCATATTCTTTTGATGTGCTGTAATTTTATATGTTCATTTTGTCGACTAAACCTGTGCCTCTTTTTCTTTTTTACATCTTCGATTCCTGTGGACATGACTAGTTTGTAAGTTGTGTAATTGTACTCTGCGTTGAGTGTTTATAAATTAGAACTGATCAGAATTAGCTCCTGTTTTTCTTGTGTTAATGTGCAAAAATGTGTGAAGAGGTTAAGAGTCAGATTATTCTAGCAATAAACTGATTTTGCAGGCTCACAGTGGTAAACGTGAGATGCTAGCACCACCGTCAACACTGCTAGTTCATTTTGACTCAGATATGGGCTCCTCATATTGCACAGAAGGCTTACATTTTACCTTTGTGTAGATGTATTTTGGTGTTTAAATAGCCTGAAACCTGCATACATAAAAACCAGGCAGGTGCAGCTGTATTAACATGCGAGGGCTAAATATCTTTGTAGGCTGTGTGCACAAATAGTCTGCTTATGGATATTATTCTGTTCGCTCAAACCACATGTGCATGGATTATGAAACTAATTAATTTAAGTGATCACAGTCTTTCTCTGAATCTAACCCCTGGACCTAACCCAGTGTTTTTCAACCTTGGGGTCGGGACCCCACATGGGGTCACCTGGAATTCAAATGAGGTCACCTGAAATTTCTAGGAATTGATTAAAAAAAAAACAATTTACTAATAAAAAATATATGGTGAGTTGAGAGAAATGATCACAATCCATAAAAGACATGATAAACTGTGAAACTGAAACTGAAGCACTGTGGTACTGTTTATCTGTCAAATGTTCAAACTGAAGCACTGTGGTACTGTTTATCTGTCAA
>JAPQRP010000025.1:21420744-21435905 GCA_037367295.1 Apogon hyalosoma
AAAAGTCTCTGTTTTGAATGTCTGGGGTCGCCAGAAATTTGTGATGTTAAAATGGGGTCACGAGCCAAAAAAGGTTGAGAACCACTGGACCTCATCCCTTACCAAACCTATGTCTGAGCATAAACAGGTTAACATTGACAGCCTCATAACTTTACTCAACACAGTGAAGAGCCTCATTTTTCCTGTCGCCTAAAGGATGATTGCTGATCAAACCCCATCATAGTTCACTTCTAAAATTAATGAATTTCTTTTCCTAAATAGGGTCAGGTTATTATTATTTAGAAATAAAGGAGAAATAAGATAGATATCACAGTATTTTCAAGCACAAAGTCAGGAGTGGCACATGAGAGATGATAGGGATGTTTGTTTGTGTCTTATTTGCATCTATTTGTCACTATTGTTTTACTTTAACCATGTATTAAGATGTTCATTTAAACCTAACCAAGTATATAAATAGTACTAGGAGCATCCCATCCTAAAATGCTCATGAGTTAAATCAAATTTAATTTCTCTAATAAATGACACACTTGTCATTTAGGTTTGGTAACTTTTTGTTCCAAAATGCAAATTATCTTGTATTTGAAACACAAATGAGAAACGTGTTGATTTGCCAAAACACAAACACTTTCACTGAACAGACTGGGCTCATTTCAGAGCTAATAAATTCAATAAATGTTTTTTTTTTTTTCTATTTTCCCTCAGTATGTGGAAACAGCTTTCTATAAATGAGCTCCTCTTGTCCTCCACACTTTTGTAGTCCTACAGATTGATTAGAATACATTAACCAATGTGATTAGCAACATATTTTAATACAACACAATGAGAATGGGATAACTGTCCTTGAATGTGGCTCTTTAGCAGAGAATTAACTCCCATTGGGTTGAATTAAAGCTCATTTTATTACAGAGCAGCTTCTGCGTCTGTCTGCCGCTCGCAGCCAAATCTGTTTAGGATAATTAACCATGAATTCAGTTCAAAGCAGGACGTTATTCAAATGAGCCGCTTTCTCTCTCCGTATGTGCCACAAGTCTAAAGACAAGTTCTCAGATATTTTAAGACATCTCCATAATCCACATGAGAAATATTAATGCTGAATTCAGGCTGATTTAATATTTATTCTTCTGTTGGGGCAAATACAGAGCTTCATTTGAACATTTTAAAAAGAAATCTATTTTAAACACTAATAACCAGTCGACATTGAGGCAAATACTAATCTTTTAATTAGCTCTAAAATGATTAGTCTGTCAATAATACTATTATTTAATTGAAGTCATTTATGCATTAAAAATGACCTGATATGACTAAAAGCTGGTGGGTTGACTTCATGGTGTGACTGTTTACTCAATGAAATAACCATCATGCAGCTTGGCCACATGAAAGTGTGCCTGTGTTGTGTGTCATCAGCAGTTGGTGGAGTGTGTAAACTGTGTGCGTTCACACTGATAGTTTAAGTAATTTGATTACTGAGAGAAACCTGATTACGGCAGGCGTCAGTAACTGCTTTATATGCAGGCGTAGAGAAAGAAACATAGAAGCGCAGAAGAAGGTAACCTGGTTATTTATGTGCATACAAACAGACTCAGTGGTGATGAGTGAATGTCGGTGTTGAGGAGTATTTGGGCTTTGTACACTCGAAATGACTGTACACAGGGAGAAATTGAGTTGAGTGTGTAAGACTTAGTACAAGCAATGGATTATAAGGTTAAAATTATGTTTTCATACATGTATAAACACCTGGAAAAAAGAACAAGCTTTATTACCTGAATGGGCATTTTATGTTAGTGATGCACAGATATATTTGCTAAATGTTGGTATTGACCTTTTTTGACAGATGTATCAACATTTAAAATGTCATTGGCTGATAATAGTCGTGTAAAGTTATGAGATTGTTTACTGAATTTGTACAACTGACTTTGTGCTCATTCAAAGATAATGTGATGAGGGCCTGAAACACTATGTTCTTAGTTTTCTTAGCGTACAAGGTGATAGAATTATGATCGTTTCAGTCCTAGAACTTGCTTTGGTGTTTTTTCGGCCATTGTAGAGGAGGGTTAGTTGAGGATTATTCACCAGTAGATACCACTGCTTCTTATACACCTAAACTTTAACTCAAGACTCTAAAATCCACTGAACAGGCCACACATGAACAAATAAAAACAATTAGATGTCAGATTTATCTTTGTATCCAATGTGCATCAACCAGGCAGCTGCTGAAAGAGTATGAAACCGCTTCTCTGAACATGTTAATAAATGAAAAGGATCAGAACTAACAACTAATTTGCACTTAATAGAAATTTGATTCCAGCACAGTGGCAATGGGAAAATGTAATTATAAAAAAATACTTCCTTTCCTTTTGTGGTCAAAATATGCCAACACAGGGAATTCAGCTGATATCTAATAAAACTACATATTAATTTAAATGAATAAAAAGGGGTTATTTTATCTAGAACATAATAATAGACTGTATGAAACAAACTTCAACTCAGGAAATATTTTTCTTACTGGACAATGTTTTAGCTTCATTGACCAGTTTAAGACATTTGATAGAATTAAATAGTCAAATGTAAATGTAATAGATTACATAGCTTTGATGAAGTAATGAAATCACTTATTTAAGTAACTAGGAATCTGTAACCTGATTACAAAACTATCCTTCCTTTCCAAACTAACTATTTTAGCTACATGTAATCCGCTGCTCCCCTGCTGTTAGTGATCATATATGTTCATGAGAGCATATGTGCACTTTTGCCTGGTAACATTCTTGTGTGTCTTCAGACGGCGCTTCACTGGGCAGCGAAGCAGGGCCGTCAGGAGGCGGTGGACATGATGCTTCGCTCTGGTGCCGATGTCAACGTCAGATCGGTGAGCTGTAAAAGAGTGGGTATGCATAAGAGTGGGTGTGTGTGGAATCAACACTTGTCATGCACTTTAATAACTGCAGCTTCACTGCATAAACAAACATCCCCACCTGCCTTCCCCTCCTCAGCCCAGAATTGGATTTTGCAGTTAATGACCTCTGAATACCTATAAAGGCTCAAACCACGTCATGTTACTATTATTATTATTTTGTATAGTTATACTAATCTGCTGCAGCCTATTTATGATTATTTGCTACTTTAACTTTCCAATAATGCAGCGTTTGGTGCATTTATGAAACTACACAACTACAATACAGAATACTATTATTCTGAATATGTCAATATTCCAAATGTGATATGTGTAAACAATAGTTTCTGTTAAGATATTTTCAATTTAGACCATATTCAAGATGCAGTATTTTCAAACTAAAATGTATGTGATTATTCAGGTGCATTCTGTGGACGTGTTTACTGCACATTCTGGATATCTAACCGTCTTAGCTGTTGCTTTGCTGCAGTTTGCAAACATGGCCTCTTGCTTATTTATGGCCAGTTCTATGCATTTTACACAAACTAGTCAAGCTAAACATTAGCAAGGACGAGGACAAAAGCTTGTGATTCTGATCAGAAGAAGAAACACATTACTTCAACATTATGAAAGATAGCTTTCCATGTATTTCAAAAGGGCATTGTAGTTAAAGTATGTAGCTGCAGGACATACAGTCCATCATGAGGGTGTTTTATTTTAATCATAGTACAGTGCGGTACTATGCCTCCATGTACTTCGATTTATTAGCCATGTAAACAGCTGTGAAATCATGCTGTCTTTTTCTGAATAAGGTGAAAAATCACAATATTTTGGGTGTGTAGATGTAATCATTGATTCGCCTGATGATGCATGACACAGGAATGTGTAAAATATGTTTAAAGTATTGATTGAAGTTTAGAAAAAAGGAGTGAAGATGAAGGGATTTATCAATTTCTGTGTATTTAAGGTGTATTAATGTGGACAGGATGTGCTCCCAAGATGATGTTTGGTCATTGTGAGGTATGGATGGAAGTCATTTTCACATAAATACTCATTTCTGACATTTAGAGTGTTTTGATGTACTGTAGAGCACATACACATCATCACACACTAAGACTTGATTTACTGCTCACACACGCAGCATCTGAAGCCTGTGGGGGCTTTTTGATTATCCAATTATATCATTTCTGCTCTCATTTAACCCTGAGGTTATGTACAGTGGACTCCCCATGAGGCCTTTCCCCTCCAATTACTCCTTCAGCCTCTGAAGTTCACAGCGTTAACCTCCGCCGGCCAGAGGCTACAGACAGCGAACAAACAACAGCCAAGTATTGTTTACCTCCTGAGAATTCTCCCATAATCCTCCTCCTCCGGCTCGTCCAGCCGGGTTCACTCACAGGAAGAATACCAACACACTGTCATGTTAGTTTTTTTTTTATTTGGCACCGAACAGCTCCGAGACTTTTCAGCAATTCATTCATTTTGGGGATTGGCTCAGGCATTTGTTTGTTTCTTTGCTTTCACAGTCAATAAAAATGAAATGAAAATATGCTGTTTGACACACACACAAGCGCACACACACATAGCAGCGGTGTGCAGTGGATTGATTCGAAAGGGGCAATGTTGTGATTACTTAATGGCTTCCCAGACAGCCGTGGGCCTGGAGAATTCAATTTAGCATCTGCCTCTCTAAGTGTTAATCTCCTCTCCTCCCCGGCTGCCTCGCCGCTTATGATGTGCACACAGGAGATAATGTTTAAGCCCCACCAGAGCAAAGCAAAGTAGACAAGTCACTTATTGGCTCCATAATTACATAATTAACTTTTTGTCTCTAATCGTTAAGGAGGTAATGGCTCTGATAAAAAGACCCTCAGCTAGAGCAGCGAGCAAATCAAAAATCAATAATCCATAGAATGGCATTAAGAGGAGAAAAATAGCCCAGGTTTCAGTTAACGGTTTGGATTCGCTGGAGGGGGTTTTCAATGCTTTTGTAATGGATTTTCCTCGAGCCGATGGGTTTCTCTCCATCTCACATCTGCAGCAGTTTAAATAAGGAAGCGCAGTCATTCACCTGAACTTGAATATTGCTTTTCTCGAATGAAAAGCAACAAAACGCAGAAGAAAAGAAGAGTGAAGATTTAAACTGTGCAAACTATTTAACCTCATTTACCCTCCAGGACCAGAAACGTGTTTGTTATTCTTGATACACAACAGAATCAAGTGGTAATGCAAACCTGCCTTTAAAAAAAGTTCAACGTCGTGGTTACGTGAAGTTTGTGTTTTTTGCGTTTTGTGCTAACTACTATCTCTACTGCTTTCATCCATGATAGCAAGCACAGTGCACTCCTTTGTGTGTGGAAGACTCAGGCTGGTTTTCTATGAAAGTCCTGAAGTTTCCTCTGATGTTCTTCATTACTCCTCTGCTGCTCATCTACAGTCGTTACAGTGGGCAACACTAATAACTTAGCTTCGAAATGGAGTCAGTTAATATCAGTAAACCACCATCTCCCAGCTGTCCATTTTCTGAACTGCTTGGTGGCAGGGGTGCAGGAGCCAAACCCATGGGGTCAGATCAAACAGTTAACCAATGGTGTTAACTTGTATATTTGACTGTTGTTCGTTTACATCCAACTAACTCTGTAAAGCCCTGTGAGACAACCTTGTTGTGATATGGGGCTCTACAAATAAAACTGAATCGGTGGGTGGAATCAAAGAGAACCGAAACAGACGTGGAGAATGCGTTATCTAGACCACAGCAACTGGAACTGGAATCAAACCCTAGACCTTGTTCTTGCTGTGAGGCGATGGTACTAACCACTGCACCACTCCTCCCAGGTGTCATTTGAGTCCATTTTAAAGCAAAAATTGTAGGTTCACATCTAAGACAACATCCTGTAAAACTGCTTGTCTCAGACCTAATGTTCACTAGAACCAAATGTGTGGCAGGGGTCTGCAAACCCACAGCTCCTGAGCCACATGTGGGTCCATGCCTCTCCAGTTAGTCAAAGCTACAGGGATCCCTTTAAGATTAGGCAACGGCTACTGCCACAGTACTACGAAATATCGGTTTGTTTATTTCCACAGACCAATCAAATGTTAGCATTTGTACTAGAGCCAATCATGGATACTGTTACATGAACTCATTATCCTCTCATTGCCACAGCACTGTGGAGATACATGGCACATACTTCAGTGCATTGTTTTGTGCATTTTGCTACCGCAGTACAGTGACAAATGAATTTACCTACCAGCACCAAGGGCACCATACCCCCCCATTTGAAAACCTGCAGAGAAAAAAAAAAAAAAAGTATATATATATATATATATTGGTTGCTTTGACCGGAAATCAAATCCAAGTCTCCCATGTTGCAGTCCAAAGCATTACCTGTTGAACTAAATCTCCACTATCTGTGGGTCAAACCTATTTGCTATCTGGTTGCCAGGATGTAATGTTTTGGGATGTGACAAGTTCAGTCCAGTCTACACATGATGTAATGAGGGCGCTGATTGGCTCTGTGGTAATAGACAGACTGATATTTCATGCCACAGTACTGTGTCAATAGCCATTCATTAAGATTATGTCAACCAAAATGTGTGTGTTTGTGTGTGTGTGTGTGTGTGTGTGTGTGTGTGTGTGATTTGCTAAATTGGGATGTGGCACCTCAACTAGCATTTGTTTATTGTTTAGTCTGTTGTCTCCATTACATAGTCTGTCAGTTTTGTGTTTTAGAAATAGCACCTTCCAATGAACGCTTAAATGAATAGAAATATTTTGCGTTGACTTCCAAATTTAGTTTTCTCTACATTAAGCCTGTCTGAACAGTTTATCACAATTTATTCTAATATTAGTGGTTCAACAGTTATGAAACGTTTTACATCAGTAGATGCTTTTGGTTGCTGATCACTGTTTAGATTTTTGAGGGTTAAGATAATAAAAATATCAGCTGGTTTCTTTATCCTATGTTGTATAATTTCATAAATGCATCAAAAATGTAATTATTGTATTGGAATTGAAAAGTACCATATAATCATATTACAGGCTACTGTGCAGTAGCTACCATGTGATAAAACATTGAGGGGTTTCAAATATTTTCTCACAGCTCCAGACAGATGTTTTTAGACTCCTTTGGGTCAAAAATGGCTGTTGCGATTGTAACAGTTACCGACCTATGATCTATGGAAACATTGTCGCCTTGGTTTCTATTTGGCACTTTTGCAGTTTTATCTGGATTTTCTTTGCTTTCACAAAACAAAGGTCAAACACATATTAGATCACAAAAACAACCTCAAACATGTTTCAGGAATAAAACAAGCCACTGATTGATTATATAAGGAAATATTCAGGATTTGAATGAATAATGAAAATAAATATTAGTATTAGCCCCAAATGGATCATTGCATCATTATTTGACCACCTACACTAGAAGCAGTGAACCACGACATTTCAGTTACATACTTCGATCATCTGTTGTTGAATTTAACTGAAAAACGTGACATGTACTGTATGTTCAGTACCTTCTTTGTGTGATCATATTCTCTGAAACACATGTTTACACAATAGTCTTACACAGTATTCATAGGTTTTCTGCTTTGGCTGCATATATGAAACCATGTGTCTCTTTGTTGATTATTTTACTGAACTGTGTGTGTAGTAATGGCTGTTATTAAAAGTTTGAGTAATTTTTTTCTTTTTTTTTTTTACCATTTCTACACTTAAATTAATCTGTGGAACAAGGGAAAATATATCTGACTGTTTTATGGTGACAACATCTTTTTATTTACTTTGTTAATCCACTAGGCATCAGGCTGTTTATGTCTTCCAAGTTCTAAATAACGTCTTATGTCTTTAAAGCATGCACAGTAGTTTTATTTTTAAAATGATTACCCGTTTACTAAATATGTTTTTCATGCTTTCTCTTATTTTCTGCCTCCTCTTCAACCTTCTGAACGATTGTCCGTCACCACAGCAGCATGTAAGTGAGTTTTTGATCCATTATAGCACCAAAGATGAGCAGTCCTGACAAATTCCCTTTAGATGTCATGCTATTTAAGTAAACAGAGCTCTGACAAATATTTACTTCAGTCAAATTACCTCCAGCGGTGGTGTGAAATGAGTTTGCTGCTTCTGTCTTTGATCTGCTGCGTTTCACTCTGTATTTCTTTGACCTCTCACATGCCTGCTTACCAACTCACAACGCGCCTCTCTGAAGGGGGTAAGTCATGTTTTAATGTACACGAGAATATATGGGATACAAATGTGGTTAAAAGGGAGTCGTCACACACCGACTAAGAGATTTACATGAGAGGGAGGAAAATCAGAGGAAAACATCCTCCAGCGAAAAGACAAATGACATCTGTGAACATGTTGGGGGTTGAATTACTTTTACTAGTTAAGAGTTAAAAATGAGATTCAAGGCTGTAGTTATTATAAAACTGCTGAAACTTTTCTATGTAATCAGGTTTGTGTCAATATGATAAATTTGCAAAAAAAAAAAATCTCTTGTACCTGATTCGTTGTACTATAGGTTCTTCTGCTGTATTGTCATTGCAATTTTTTATTGTGCTTCATTTAAGATCATTGTAAGATCTTCATTGTAAGATCAAGAGTTTGTTCTTATACACAGGTATTTGATTTTTTAAAAATTTGTTTTATCACTATATGTTTGAGTTACCTTTTGCATTTTCATCTTATTTGTAAAAATATCATGTACTGAAATCTCACCTGTTTTACTTGAGCTGTACTCATTTATCATCATTTTACTGATATGTGAATTCTACATGTTTATGTTTGGGCTCACTGCAGTTATTGTTCCTAAACTCTGCACATTGTACACGGGGATGGGAGGTAGTCGTGTATTCTGCAAATCTTTTAATTTGGATGACACTTTGCTTGTGTTTCATCCTGTATAGTGTTGAACAGGTGAAATTGTTGTTATTGTAATTAATAGCTGGGATGCCCATGTCCTCTAAAACCAGAACTCATATTTTCAGTTTTGTCACTAAAAACTTGTCAGCTGAAGGGGTACACCTCTGAAGAAGAACAGCAGAAAACCCACGATCTTCACAATAATTTTCTATAAAAGTTACGAGTATAACTTTTGAGAACTTTCTTTTTTACTTGAATATTATTCTCTTTCAAATTTCTATTTTTTGTTTGACTTTTAGGAACTTTTTTTTGTTTATATTGCTATCTTTTTCCATCGCCAAGTTCTTTTATTGCTTAATCCTAAATTGCTATCGAAAAAGTATCAAAAATGCAAACTCTACTTTCTGGTGGCTTTGTTAGATTGACAGATCTGATTCCATACTTTCCACCACTAATGTGGATCTTTGTGTACTGAAGATAAGACAAGACAGGAAAAGAATGAATGAATAATGAATAGTGCATAAGAAAACTCAACAATAAAAACCATATAACAGCCAAAACAATGCAAAATTGAGCAGAAAATACATGCCTTTATTATCCATAAAAGAGCAGATGTAGCACTAAATTTCCTCATGATACTGAATAATATGATATACTATGGCAATAACATTAACAATATTAAAAGTATTATGATGCATATGGCACTGATAACAGTATTGGGCTGATTATCGCTCATGATATTTGATATGAAATGACTGACTTGTGTTATTCTATGTCAAAGTGTGTTCAATCTGCTCTATTTTGTGCTGTTAGATCATGTATCTGTGAGGTCTGTGTGGGTATGCGTGGACACAAACATCTTGAATCATCTGCGGCCTTACCTTGATCCTCCTTCACTTCCAGGCCCCCCTGGTGAAATGGCCTTTACCTGTGATATGAAGCTCAAAGTGTATTTGAAGACATAAAAGCAGCTTAACCTTTTAACAAAATGTCAAATATACTGTGTTTATGTGCACAGAGACGTCTTCATTTCACCCACAGAGGGTTAAAGTCCTGTTTCCTCATGAAAGACACATCAGCGCTCAATTACAACTTTTGATGCAAGAGATTTCCAAATCCCCAAAAGTGCTAATTAGTAGCTGGTGTTTGTATTTTATGAGGATTTAGTCCAAAGTGTTCATCTGTGATTAGTCAAAACAACATAATCCCTAATTTGCAGAAGGGAAACATACATATATTGTTGCTTCAGTCACAAATGAGCCACAATTATTTGTGAAACGGCCAACCATTCATAGTCTTATTTTGACATATAGAGGTGTAACAGCTACATCTGTGCCTCCCTGTGACAGGTGTGACAATGTGAGGTTTCAGTGTGTTTGATAGTTTCTTACTGTACGCCACATCAAAGAGCCTCCAGGGCACATTTTAAGTCAAGATTGTGATAAGAGTTTAGCCGACAGCGTAGCACAGCACTCTGTAAAGTACAGACTCGTTTCCTTAATGAACACTGACTTCAAACTATCTTTACTGTCATTTAACAGCCATTTAAAGGCTCGACTGACAGCGACGTGAGCATTTTGTCGTCCATGACACTGACAGGAGCTCAGGATGAGTGGCAGCCAATCCACTGGGACACTCCAGTGTTAATGTGTACAAACGACAGCCGCTGCACATGTACTTCGAGCTTTACAAATCGTCAGGAAAGAGGAGTGTAAATGCTGGGCATCGAGGATGTGATTCTGTCAAAGTGGTTGTGAAATCACTGCAGACAGGCTGATGGACGCACAGAGGAACTGGAAGCAGGAAAAAAGGATTAAATGAAGATGCTGTTATTCGTGTTGGCAGGAATCCTTCTTTGAGAAATCAAGTGAATTCTGAACAGACTTTGGTTGGATGCAGCAGTTTCTGTTACATGGATGAATAATTTAAAACATTTTCCAATGAAAGATGCAAATATTTAGCACTTTTATCATCTGATTTGAAGCACAGTTTATGTTCTGTTTTACTGTTTCTCAAGTATATCTTCACACAACAGGCAGAAATGTACTTGTTTAATTATACTAATACTTACCAGCGGTGAATCCAGACAAAATGGAAGAGGGGGTTGCTATATATACATAGATATGTGATATCCTTCTCTGAATTATCATATTCCTGCTCAGCAGGACTGCTTTCTTTGTTTACAGAACATACTATGCATTACGGTCATATTTCACAACACAATATACACTTTAATCTTAACTAACCCTGAAGCTTAGATGTAGTACTAGAATGAGTTATTTCTTCTTGGTAGTAGGCCTACTAGTAGTTTATACAAGAAAATGTGTGCGTGCATGCAGAATACTTGACCATCTATCAAGCAAAACACTAACTATTCACAAGATGCTGACACATGTCCAACAGCCCGTAAATACAGTCAAATTTAACTACAAACACCAGTTAGACATAGGCCTGTTTGACAATGTTGTGTAATTCACTCAATCATTGGTTGTGTTTTGTGGCAAATGTCATGCAGTTCTATATTTCAGACTGTATAATGATAAATTACATACCTTCTGTCGCTGCCCATTTGTTTTTCTGGCCTGCAGACGCAAATGCTGCTTGAATAGGCAGTTATCTCTTCGTGATTTCTATACTTTCGTCTAGTTCAGATTTAACTCCCTTTACCATAAAAAAAAAAAATAGTTATAAATGGTGCTTTCACAGTCGACCCTCCCTCCTCCAATACAAGACATAGGAGAGCCTTGAGGTGCAGAAGTTAGCGTCCAAGCACCCTCTACAAGAATAAATGTCACAGCCTGAAAAGTACCAAGATAATCAGATAGCAAATAGGTCAGAAGGTTAAGATGAATGGGATCTAGCTTTGTGGGTAACATTTCAGCCTGTTATACAGAAGACGGGGGTTCAATTCCCAGTCAAAACAGCATTTTTTTCCCCTGCAGATTTTTAAACGTGGGGTGCAGCACCAAGGGTGCTGGTAGGTAAAGCCACCATTGCTTATGATTATATAGATGAAGGTGATCGGAGGCTAAAGTTACTGTCCTCACTGCCAGCAAGCATACATTTTTATCTTTATCTCCTAGAGATACAATCGCCAGTACAAAATTTCTCTTTTCTGTAAAAATCTACTGTAGTCGTAAACTGGCAAAAAAAAAAAAAAAAAAACTTTCCAACTCACTTTTGCTTTTGAATACATGTTTACTGAAAACTTTAGATGCTGCCCACTGTTATTTACACTGAAAAGCAAGTATTGCATGAATGGAATGAATGGACCAGTATGAGGTGGAGGCACAAACTAAACTTCATTCAGTGCTGAAAACAGAAATGCACTATATGAACTATAGTATATGTCGTATATTAGCGGTTACATTGAGTGATTTATACACAGCACTACATGTATTGGAGAGACTGTAGTATTGTGTTGTGTATTGTGTGTTGTATTTATGGATGCAGCTGGTTCCTGCTCTAAACCAAATATCTTCCCCCATGGAGACAAATATTGAAAACCTTGGACCTTGAACTTTGAAACTCAACACAATACACAATAGTTCATTCCTCAGTTTATCACACATTTGGTAATTCACAGTTTTCGCTGGACTGGAAAAGGCAGAAAACCATAGTCTGAAAAGAAACTACAGCTGTCAAACAAATGTAGTGGAGGAAATAAGACAGGTATAAAACTTTTTGACTTTTGTGTCAGTTCCCAAATGAATTTTCCTCTCTATTTAACCTTTTATTAAATACTTTATCACCATTAATTGTAATATTATCCTCTGTATTTAGCATTTTTCAGTGAAAATCAAGTATGATCTTATATTTAATTTCCTGATCATGTAGATGTTCATAAAAGCTCAGATTAAAGTTTAGTGTTTTTATATCAGAAATAGAAAATACTGAAGAAAAACTGACTTTTTAAGCAAATTCATCAATAACTGAACACAAACCAAGTGTCTCCATCTACTGTCATTGATCCAACTCCATGGGTTTTACTGATGAATCACTGTTGTAGAAAATGACGGTGTTTCTACGTTCACTATGGAGCCTCTGAACGTCCAAATGGGTCATATCTGACGACCATGAAAAGATGAAAAACTGTATTTTACACCAGTTATTTACATGGCTTGATAGGGTTAGTGGATCAGAAGTTATTAAACAGTTTAGATCAGTAAATGCTTTTTGTCAACAGTGGGTCTTTATGGGTTAAACACTATAATAGAATAACGTGGTGTGAGTATAATCTCTGACCCATAAATATTGGGCTGTTTGTGTGTCAATACATACTGAAACAATCATTAAATAAAGTGAATCATTAGAAAAATCCTTCTTAATGCTTGCAAATTGGGTTTGAAATGGTTGAAATACTGGATTGAGGTAGTAGAAGCAAAAACTCTGTCATGGTGATCCATCATCCTGTTGGAAAGATGTCTTTAATTTCAATCACACTTTTGATCACACACAGCCTATCTCTGCCGCAACTTATTGAATATTATCAAGCAACATGCTTTCAGAGTTGAAACCGTCTTCTGTTTCCTGCTATTGATGTCTGCTGTTCCTGCTGCTGTTACATAATCCTATCTGTAGTGAATGAACATCTGCAGGAATTTAGTGTGAAATGTCATTTTCCTTGACGTCATGATGCCTTCTCTTATTTGCAGGGTTACACAGCCCTCCACCTCGCCTCCATTCATGGACATCAGCACATCATCCTCTCCCTGATCAACATTTACAGTGAGTCAGTCTACCCTACATTGGTTTGTTCAGAAACAAAAAGGCAAAACAAACTAATTCACAAAAAGCGTGTTTTTCTTACCAACAAATAATGCAAAAATGAGCAAAAGTAGGACAAAAAATAAATTGTATTTTAGATCATGTAGTAAATGTGTTTTCATTTAAAATATTCGAATGCCACACAATATTTAAACATACAAACATACCATACTTCTGTCACTTTACGTTTCCATTAATTTTTTAATGTCATAAACAGAGTACATAAAAAAACAACATAAAAAACACTTCCTCTTATGTTAGGTTCCTTATATCGTAGTTACGTGGGGGTGTCTTTTTTTTATTTATTCAATTTATATTCTCATGTTCAGAATAAAACAGCAAGGGATTCTTCTTCTGCATGCCTCACAGACTTTTTGAGAGGCGAAGAAAGCAGTGATGCAAATCGCCTCTGCCAGACAAAAGACCCACCCAAACACCCAGATTGACAAGTCCAGTCCAAACCGAACCCCCCCCCAAACCCCCCTCCTCCATACACATACACCTCCACCATGCAGCCCCTCCACCACGCCTACGGAGGACAGGCAGAGGAGGGGAGTTCATATCGCTGCTAATGAGGCACACCCAAGCTTTAAGCCAATGGGGCGATTCATGATCAACTCCCCAGACTTCAGTTTGATCCCCCTGAAACTACAGACAGCCATATGCTCGCAGTCAGAGCGGACAATTCACCGCCGACACATATGGTCCTCAGGGTCACCGTCTCTAGACACTCTGCCTGTGCACAAAAGATGTTTCCATATGGCCACTGAGGAGGTCGAAGCCACACTGAGCCACAAAAAATACATATCTGCCTTATTGTTTCATTCTTGCAGAGTCACAGTAGCAGCAGCAGCGGTGGAGATTTTCTGACCTGTCAATCAAACATGCACACACTCAGTTATTGTCTCAGTTAACCAGTCGTATCATTTTATCCACTTCTGCATCAATATGCTTAGGAAATTCTATCTAGTGTGATGTTTTTAAAACACTTATTTCCAGTGCTCAGTTAATGATAAATATGTGACGATAACAAGGCTTCCACTTCAGAGTAAAGCATTAAAATGAAAAGTTTTATCCACCTTTTTTATGTTTTGAAGAATAAGAGAAAAATAACACTTATTTAGTTTCTGAAAAAGCTGAAATAGTGCCATACAAATGTTTTCAAAATGTTACCACCTTGTAATGTTACAAAACCCTGGATCAGCATTAAATAAATCTGGAGTTGGAGGCCAAATGTTGGCTTTTTCAGTAAGATGATAATGCTTTTTTAGTTTTATTTAGCCTTTATTTAACCAGGAAAAATTCCACTGAGATTAAGAACCTCTTTTACAAGGGAGTCTTGACCAAGATAGGCAGCAGCAAATACAACACACAGCTACAGGATTACACCATTAAAACACATATAACACACACATCTGACAATAAACAGTTAGTAAAAATAACTTTACAAGCAGATTAAGAAAAACAAGTGTAAGTTATAGTGTCGGCCTCAAGAAATCTCAGTTTGGACTTAAAAGTGCTCAAAGAAATGAACTCAGTTAGTTTCCAGTCTTTCTTTAGCTGATTCCATGCATAAGGTGCAGAGGAAACAGAAGCCCTTTGACCCATTTCTGTACAGGCAAATGGAACAGAAAGCAATAA
>JAPQRP010000025.1:21446562-21467520 GCA_037367295.1 Apogon hyalosoma
AAACGCCGTCATCTTCTACAACATTGATTCACCAGTAAAACCCATGGAATTGGATCAATGACAGTGGATGGAGACACCCATTTTTACATTCAGTTAGCAATGTCTTAGCTGAAAATGTAATTTTTTCTTCATTTTCTGTTTTAATATAATCAGCTTTGAATTTACTCTGACTTTTCATAAACATCTACATGATCTGTGAATTAGATATAGGAAAATACATGATTTACACTAAAAAAAAAGCGAATTACAGAGGATAATATTCTTTAATTTTTTTTTTTAAATAAATCAGTAAAGAAATTTAGAAATAGAGAAAAATTAATTTGGGAACTGCCACAAAAGTAGCACTGGGTCTTTATGGGTTAAATTATTTGATGTGTTTAGGGAATCTACTGTATGTTAAACTATGTTAAAGTATTCTTCTCTTTAATACTTTAAAAATCCTCTATTGTACCCAAAATACCAGGAAAAGCAAAAAACCATATGTACAAGAGCAGGGCTGAATTCAGACTTGGAGAGGCCCTAAGATAAAGCCCTGAGGCCCCCACCCCTTTTAAATGACACCAGCTGGTTTCAGAAAGCTTTAAATATATACGCCTTTTAATTATATGAAAAATTGAAAATGTGTTGCCTTTTAGTTTTTATTAGTAATATTTAATAATATAGATAGTTTTGTAAAATCACAAACATTATATTGTAGAATCCTCTAAGTTACAACTTAAACCATTTTCTTTCTTCATTTCACAAAAGCATAATCATTGGTTTTGTCATCAAAATATATGCTATGCAACTTATTGCTTTCTATGCACATGATGCTAAGTGCAGACAATTTTTCTTGAGCCATAGGTGCTCTCAGTTCATTTTTTATTCTCTTTAGCTGTGAAGATGATCTTTCTTCTGAACAATTTGTTGCTGTCAGACATAGAAATAGCTGTGATATTGCTTCCACATTAGGGAAAACTAAGTGAAACTTGTCTTGAAAGATGATTTGATTCTGTAAAAATGGGCAAAAGCACCTACTCACAACATATTTTCTGACTTTTTTATGGTCAAAATAAGAAAAAAAAAAAAAACGTCCAGGCCGACCATTTTAACCTCAGGGGTTAAAGGATTAAACACAATTATATACATTATAATTCCATGAATTATCTCTAGGCTACTTACACAAGGAACATTTATACTAAATATTACACGCCATCTATAGTTCAGCTATCTAGTCAACACAATTATAGATGATTAATTTGAAAAATTTTAAATTAAAGACAACACACTGAGTTAAAAAAAAAAAAAATTCTGGAATTTTTTTGAGGCCCCTATAGATTGTGAGGCCCTAGCCTGTGGCTTATTTAACGTGTACTGAAGTCCAGCACTGTAGAGGCTGATAAAGCTTGTTTTCCTGCGTAATAATGTATATGTGTCATTCCATCCAATGTTTATTGTGAGTGTTTGCTCTGTATAAACAGCTTCATACTGTCCCTGTAAGAGGAGCTGAGTGCTTTTATGGATGAATTCACCAGTATCTGATCCTCTGGTGTGATGCTATCTGACACAGAGTGAGTAATAGGTGGAGCAGGAGGTGACAGACAGCTTCACTCACTCTTCCACCACCGTCGCCCTGTGAGATTAGACCTTTCTCTTCTTGTCATGGCCCTCCATCATCCTGATTTATTTCAGATTAACGACGGAGACAGAGAACAGAAGGGAGAGAGAGACAGACGAACAGTAAGAGCAGTAAATATCAGCCTCAGATTTGTGTCGGCGTCTGGTCACTGACAGAAACAAGCTGTCATTTCTCTGGTTTTTCTTACAGTAACAGCTTTTGTCATATCTGTGGAGGAGATTTTGACTGCGATGGTTGAACGTTATCTCAACGGTGTGTGGCCTTATCACTGTGAAAACCTTGGTTCCTGAATATGAAATCAGGAGTTCATAGAAAAGAGGGGGAATGCTAACCTCCTTTGTAGTTTTTTATTTTTTTTTAGTGTATTGGTTCATTCATTCTTATACTCATTAATTTCCCTTTAATTTTCTTTATATGTTGTTCATGCATATATGGATTTTACAGCAGTAAACCACATTGTCTGGTAACTTCATTAAAAAAAAAATAATTACAAAAATTGCCCTTTTTTTGGACATTAAGTGTTGTTAAAGAGCCACAATGAAATAGTTGTGCACTGTGTAACTTTTTTTTTTTTTAACTTATTTTCTTCAACATGCTGGAGTGTTCCATTTAAATTTGTAATTTATCTTTGCCTTTTGTTCACCTTTATATTTTATACCTATATGTTCAGGGAAAAAAAGCTTATCTTCGTTTCAACTGACTGCCTTTATCTTTGATTACAGTAACCAATCTCAGAGGCATCGTCTCATTGACCCTTCGGAGTCCCCGGACACGCGGAGTCTTTTGAGTGAAAACAGATTTATGATACACAATAAAAAGATCATTTTCAGCAATACTGTCATCATGTTTGACGCATGTTCAGTACAAGAAGAGACAATAAAAAAGCCTTCTAAGGGAAGTCCTTGCATGTAAAAAAAAAAACAACACTGTGTTACCATGTTTGGTGGAAAAGTGCACTACATCAACCAATCAGATCTGAGTTGTAAAAATGGTTCATCGAACATGTTTGTGGCATCGTATTTTGACACCAGACTCTTTTGTAAATAGTTGTTTATAATCATCTTTAAAAAAAAAAAAAAAAAAAAACGCCTGAGACATTGCCTGCATTTTCATGTAAGCAGTTGAATGTAACTTTTGTTATTTCCTAAATTTGTAATTTTTATGTATTTATTTTTAGTTTTCAAAATATACGTTCATTGTAAGTTATAAAAACAGTTCAATCACCATATTTTGGTGAAAAACAGTAAAGAATCAAACTTTTTCCAACTTTTTTGTGTGATTTTTAGGTTCAGTGTGTTAATACAGATTGTCAAATAAAAAGCAAAACAAAACTGTAAACTAACACAGGTGAGGTTGTGCTGAAAAAATGATACAAAAAAAAACAAGATAAACAGTTTTTTAATGAGAAATATAAAGGCAAAATCAAAAGTATTCAAAAACAGCCAAACTACACTCTGACTCCTAAGGGTTAAACTTCCAAAGTCACAATTGTTCTATTTATTTCTGTTATGTGTTGAACCTAGACTAGACCAACTGTATCTATCCCAGATCCAGGGGTGCCACTGCTAATCAAGGGCCCTGTGAAAGCATAATTGTCGTGGACCCTACATAAATGTACCATGTTTTGAATCTGTCGGAATGGGAGGTGGGGCTCTGTAAACAACATCACTTACAATAGCATGAAAACGAAACCGAAACTTAACATGCTTTCAATGTTCACTTCCTGAGTTCAGTACCTCTTATACAGCAGATCTTACATAACATTTTCACAACTTCCAACCTGTGTCCACTGGGCCCCCTCCACTAATCTACGGGCCCCCCACAAATACTGGGCCCCACGAATTTGTCATGTTTACCCCCCTTATCGGTGCCCCAGCCCAGATCATAACACTGCCCCCACCAGTTTATACTATAGGCAATAGGCATGATGGGTAATCCCTTCATCTGCCTCTCATCTCCCCCTGATGCACCCATCCCTCTGGAATAGGGTCAATCTGGACTCATCAGACCACATGACCTTTTACTATTGAAACAGTCCAGTCTTTATGCTCTCTATCAAACTGAAGGATGTTAAACAAATGAGAAGGTACTGCATCAGTTAAAGGGTTAAAGCATTTAAACATATAAATCACTGCGGTGCATCTGAGTTAAATCTAGGTGGCCAGGCTGTGAATTTAGCAATAACATATGCGAACAATGTATAAAACAGAGGATTTTTATAGATGATTAACCCATAGTGGTCTGCAAGACGAAGGTTATGTTAAATATATAAAAGACTAAAATGACTGACAACAAACACATAAAAAAGATTAAAATGATGTAAAAGATGTGACAAGACAAAAATGATGTAGAAGATGTGACAAAAACTAGGTAAAAGATATAAGATAAAATGTAACCGATACAAAAAGACGAAACAAATGTCACATTATGAAGAGCTCCCTTTGGATTTAATCGCAAAAAAATCTAACAGTGCAGTACCTTTCACTTTCACTTTTTGGTCAGATCAGACTTCACACTAATAATTTCAATGCACTTTACATTTCTGACGTTTCTGGCACAACTTTAGTGTTCAACTACCTTGTTTTAGTATTGTTTAATGTGGACTTTACAAACTAAAGTAAGACAGAATTTGCCCATAGCTGATGTAGTGATCATTTCTTCTGTTGGTCTGAAAAGTTTTGGGCTGAACTTTTGGCTCCACTCTGGTAATTAAAAGGAAGAGTTTGCAGATAAAAATCCAGGTCCTTAAACGTGTCTTTTAGGTCAAAAGTTGGTTGGATTGAAGGTAAATCATTAACCATGCTCCACCTCCATCTAAATACTTTCTAGTTCTCAGTCATTAATCTTTACATCTGGAGCCTTAAATTTGTTACGCACACATCACTGCACCTCCAACACACTCCACCATTACATTTGTTCAGTCTCTTTCTTTTTCTCTTTCTGTTCGTCTCGTTGCGAAAGCGCTATCGCGTCTGTAACAGACTGGAGTTTCAGGCTCGGTCACGACCTCCTCCACGAGATTCATTACTAGTCGCCTGGTGAATAGCAGCAGCAGCATCAATCTGCATTTACAAGCCCATTTCCTAATAAGAAACAGCATTTTACAGCCCTCTGTGGCCATTAATTTCACGACCTCAGCTTATCAAGAGCTATTTAGCAACAAAACAGGACAAAATTGACCCCATTCAGAAGCCAAGTGGGCAATGGGAGTCTTCATGTTGTGATACAAAAAAGGCAGGATGGGAAGGACGGGGGGGGGCCACTGTGGAAGCGAATGGGATGAGTAATGTCTGTGGACTCTTCAGTTCACTCCTCTGCAATGGGACAACAATGCAATGACCTCTGAACTTCTCTGCAGCCCCAGCGAACTCTGACCCCGATGTTTTCCCACAGCTGTCACCTCTCACAATGCCCATTAAGGGGCCGGCCAATGAGGACGTGTCGGCGTTCCATTGACGACTGGCCGTTTAAAGCCTGAGAATGAAAACAGAGCCATTAACTCATCGCCTGGTCATTGTTCGGCCCAAAATGGCTGTCACCATGACTCCCAGTCAATGGGAAATAGGGCCTAATGAGCTGAAAAGCCACATCAAAGACATACACAATGAAGCCAATCCCAGCAGCCCTCTGATGTGTTCAACCAGCGAAGAATGCCCCCTTTGTTCAGAGACAGTGTCTGAGTCAGTGAGCGTCTCTGGCCATGTATGGCCACGTCTACACTCAGGACGACTCATTTTAAAACGCAGCTTTTGTATTCAAGTTGTCTATTCCCACTTATTCTGTCAGGGCTTAAAGTAATTTGCGGCCTGCAAGCAACAATTTTTTCTTATTTTTTGTATATCAGACCACGATTAGAGTTTTAGTTTTGAAATCTTGACTAGTTTTTATTTTTACTAGAAAAAAATGTTGGGTCAAAAACAAAAAATGTAGACAGGTGCTCATCAAGGATAGAGATGGAATATAGATAGAATAATCAGAAGAAATGTCATAAATAAAAATACCAATGGGAAAAACACTGGTCTGCACGGATTAAAAAAAGGATACATTTCTATTTTTACAGTTTTCCTTTTTAATGTTAATGTTACTTTACTATCATTAACACATAGTTTGTTGTATTTCTGTTTCTATTCTGAATATAATGAATTTAGTCTAGTTTTTATTGTTAAGTTGTTTATAATTTGAATGTATTTATTCTTGTTCACCGTGAACCATTAACGTTACAGGGAAACCAAAACAAGGCTTTTATATGTGATTGTATTTAGTTTTAGTTTTTATTGTTCATTTTAGCTTTTCTTTGTTAAAGGAATTGTTTTTTTTATCTGCATTCTTGTTTACAGTTTTTCTTCTTGACGCTGCTTAAAAGGATGCTGTTATCATAGGTGGACTGTGACTAAGTACTTTTATGTAAGTATTCTATAAGGAAGCCCACTTGTACTTTATATAGTGGCTTTTACTTCACTACCTTTGTCTGTTTGTTTTATTACAAGTCAGATATCAGTTTTTCATCGTCTTCATGTCAGTAACAGTAATATGAATCTAAAATATCATATAGAATAGTAATCACTTCCAGGGACCATTTTACTCTACAATTATGACCCTTAATCAATCAATCAAGTTTTATTTATGTAGCACCACATCATAACAAAAGCTGTCTCATAACACGTTACATTTTTACATTTAGAGCTGGACTCATACATATATACTTACTTACTTATGTGAAGTTTGTATAAGGTTAGGTGAGGTTGAATGCATTAGTTTTATTTAGCGGTGGATTATTTCCATAATGTGTTATTACACAAGTGAACCATCTGAAGACTTCTTCCACCAGTGACTTTTACTTTTCCTGCTGCCATGACACATCTATATAGACTTTGTCGAGTGCCAGAAGGGGCACAGACTACTGAAACTGAAGACCTAGTACAATTACAGTACTAGGCACAATGAGATGCATTTACATCCAAATGCAGTGTTTTATTTTTTTACATAATGTAAGTGTCTGTGATGTCAGTGGTGCAGTGGCTGAATGGATACAGAATTGTTTTTAATGCCAGTCAGTTTAGCCGGTTTTTACAAATACACGCACCCAAACTACTTTTTTCTATGTGTGTTTTTTAGTTTTTGAAGAAAGGCACCACAAAGCTGTTTTTCATGGGGAACCCACATGGCCAGAAGCAGCCCTGAAGTACAGTACATGAGACTTGCTGTCAGTTTTCCACCTCACACACACCTGATTCCCATCTCGTCACCATCTCCGCACACTTCCTCTCTGCCAGATTGTCATATGCTGCTCCCTGCTGTGAATTCTATCCTTTCTGTGTCTCCTCATGTTTCCCCATGTTCCCTATTGTTTCTGGATTGTTGCCTGCCTTTTGGACTTTTTTTTTTACCTATTTCCTCCTGGATCATCTTACCGCTCAGCTCCAACCTGCATCACTTGGAATACAACAGAAGTGTCTATTTGGCCGCTTACAGTCATCAACAAATTCACCATATATTTCATATATTTCCTATTCGTCATCATGCACAGTGAATGTCATATCCACGCAGTTTTTTAACATGAATTATGCCTATATTTAAATTCTAATTACATTCTTTACACAGATGCTTAATCATATGACCTGATAGCATCATGTGTTTAAATTCGCTGACATGTTCAAACTTCTTTGGCGTTAGAGTTTGTCTTCTGTTACGAACTGATCATTTGTTGATGTTAGTGGGTTCTGTTTCTTTTATAATATAATAGTTTTGTGGTAGAAGAGTAGGATGCAATGAAGAACTTGGGAGTGAGCAAGATCTGAATGGAGAACCAACCTGTACCTGGAAATGAGTGCACAGACTGTTGTCAAGTGTGACGGCATCAAAGGTTTGTTAGGTTCCATTCACACAATACCTATAAATATTCACTTCAATTCAGTTTTATTTGTGGAGCCCAATATCCCAACAAGATCGCCTCACAGGACTTTACAGAATTTGTTGAATATGAAAATAAGCAAACAGTCAAATAATTAATGAAGTAAACAGTCGATGAAGCAAATGGATTAACGGTCTGGGCATCTGTCCGTCCTTAGACCCTCCTTCTCGGCAAGGAAAAACTCCAAAAAACCCAGTGGGAAAACAGAAACCCTGTCCACTCCCATGGACGGACAGGCTGTAGATGTGACCGGGACTGACGGACATCCATTTGCTGATGTAGTTCCAGTGTTTAAGGATGCAGTAGGGTGGGGGCGCATGCAGACAGCTGAGGGGGTACATCTAGTCAGATGCAGAGGTCCATCCAGACAGAAATATCTTTACTTTTAATCAGAATATAACTCTGAGGACACATGCCCTGTGCGATATAATGCAGATATTTCGTCAAACAGATATTTTCCTCTAAATGTGGTCCTCTCATTCACATGTGAACAGCATTTTAGGTCAGATTTTTAAACTGCTTTCTACATTGAAGGTTTTTAAAGATTTTAAAATTCTGTTTGTGTGTGTGAGCAGGCAAAACTGGCAGACTATGAAATAGAAATAAGTAGCAGATTTCTCTTTATATTTCATGTTTCAGTCTTGTATGTTTCTGCCTGTCTTTTCTGCTGTTGTTAACGCTGGGATCAATAAAGTCATATATTATCTTAAAACAATGGCGTCACATCCCATTTTGCTGATGCCTGTTATTGTTTTGGATAATGAACCTAAAACATCAAATCCAGGTGTAGAAATCAGTGTATGACCTGCAGTAAATCGACCTCCGTATGGATGCCTTTAGAAAACGGACCAGACCAGCGTTATGGACAAATCACACCATGTAGAGAACACACCTCCATCCCTCTAACCAACACATAAGGTGAGTTTATGACTGAACTTGTTGCTGCTTCACCTTCCTGACAGATTACAGCCTCTGTGTCTGCTACATCCAGTATTATCCATGGTGTCCACAGGTTGAAGTCCAACAGAAACAATGAATGTTTGTCATTTTTTGTTGCTGTATAGAGATATTTTATAAAACTAAGGTTGTATGAACAGTTTTTGCTGGAAAATATCTATTAAACAAAGTATCTGCGTTGGTGCTGCCAGGGTAATAGACAAACTGCATCCATTATAAAGAGGATAATCAACCAGATTTTTTTTTTCTTAACACTTTTACTTGGTTTAATTGATGTAATGGTTTAATTTGGTTTTTGTTGGTTTTAATTTTACTTTTAGTTTGGTTATTCTATTGTCTGAACTTGTTTAAGCCTTTCTCCCCATTTTGGCACCCAGCAATCTGTAACCCTCTATAGGGCACTCATAGAAATACTCTGAAATTAAAAAAAATTCAACCATAGTGTGTTATTGGAGGACATACCAAGACTTTATTACTTTAGTGGAATTTTAATTTTTTTTAATCATGTAAAAAATCAAGGTTGACGAAGTTACCATGTTTTTTTCCTTAAATGAAAAAAAAAAATCCAAGAAGCAAATATAAAAAAAACAAAACTCAGAGAAACGCATGTAAGGTAAAAGGAACATGTATTTTAGAACATTAGACCAATATCAGTGCTGATCCAGACCCCTGTCCACATCCACATGATCCCTTTGAACATCATTCCTTACATTAGTACCATTACTTCATGGTACCGAACAGAGCAGGTCCACTCACTGTTCATGCAGAGGTGGACCTTACAGACCCTGTAGACCTCATTGGACCTGAGATTGCTGACTCACTGTCCTCACTGGAACTGTTGCTGTCACTGTCTTGTAATGTGTGTGGAAATTACCAAAAAAATAGTAATTTGCCTGATAAAGGGTTAAATCTTTTAAGGTTTTCAACAGCAGCTCTATCAGCCACAGATCTGTTTTGCTTTTCTATATAAATATTTCTGTCCCTCCAAGAAACTGGTCACAGTGTTTGTAACGTTACCCCCACATGGGACAAACATCCTTTGTTTATTTAAGTGAAATGATCAGATTAAGTTTGTACATCAGTGTAGGTAAAAATCTTTATTCTCGGGACATACTGGGTCAGTGTTCTCTGATTGAAGAGTTTACATGAGGCATTTTATTTTGATTATTAGTCAAATGTTAAGGCTAATGTAAACAACAAAGGCCTTTAACTTTTACAAGATTTTTATTTGATCCTCACCCATGATTTTTTTTTTCTTTAAATCTACCATCAAGTTGATTTTGAGCCTAATAACTAAAGTGAAAACAAAAATCCAAACAGTGATATTGTATGATTCACAGTAGAGACAATCAGCTGGACATATATGGTTGTTTGGGCTGGTATTGTGATCCACCACAGTGACTTTTTAGGAAATATATAAAGAAAGATGCAAGTTTAATTTCTTATCTGGATTCACAGGTCATGAATTCTTTAATAAACCCTCTGATACTGATACATTGACGTTGACGTATACCTGACATATTGACAGACAACGAGTTAATTTAATAAATTTAGGTTTTCACATTATGGCATTTGTAACATTTAACAAGGGTTTTATGTAAATTACATACAGTATTATATTTCTGTTTTGGACTCACTCAGCCAGCCTGTCCCTGCAGATTTACTGCAGGCGAATGCGCACATCATTTGCATTTGATTTGTCACACGGACCAACAGTTTAGTTTTATCCAAAATGAAAGTGTCACAAAGATTTACATAGCAGTGCTGAGGACCTCAGTCATGCTGTGACACAGTCAGACACCAGGCACAATCTAATGCTTTAAATCTGCAGTAACTGAGCCTGAGTGGATTTGCAAGATAAAGAGGAGAGGTGATGTGAGGCCAGCAGGGTCTGAGAAAGTTGATCTAGTAAAATATGGCTTTTGACTTTCAGTAGCTGTTTTAAAGCTTTAATGATGAATTTATTAACCCTAATCTGCATACAGTATGTCTGTTGTCCTTTCTGTTCTACATTTGCATCATGTTTTGAGATGCATTTTTTCATTGCAATTAGATTTAAACATTTCTTCACATTAAATCATGGTCACAACCTCCTGACATCAATGGGTTTTCAATATAGTTTAGCTTCACTTGACAGAAGAAAATAACAACAGAGAGCTCTTCTTCAAAACTCCTTTTGGATAAACTCAGGCTGGTGACATTGAATGATGCAATACAGATAGAAGGTAACATTAAAAAATAATGACTACTTTAGAATAGAATAGAATAGAATAGAATAGATATTTATTGTCACTGTCACATGAACAATGAAAATTTGTTCAGCAGCTCTGTTCTGTTTAGCACCAAAACATACTTATTCCCTGTAAAAAATTATTTCAAAGTCCTTGTATGACCTTTGCATTATTTAACATCACTGCTGGAGATTCACTGTCACATAATTTTCTGATCACAATTAAATTAAATCTTAATTGAACTGCACCAATTTGTGTCTCAGTCAGGTGAACATCACTGTGTTACGGACAAATGTTTAATTATCCTGTTGGACGATATGATTTTCTAATGTGTTACCTCCAAGACTGTATAACAGTCATGATCTGGAAATGCTAAAATATCCAACTTTAACTACCTAACTGTAGATTTCAGTGCTTTATACTAAATGCTGAAATTAAAAAAATTAAAAAAATCTGTTGTGTTTATGTTGTGACAACAGTAAAGATTAGGGTCACAGATACACAGTGTTGGCCAATATTTTGATATTGTGATCAGTTTCTCTATTTGCTTGACTGTGAGGATTTGAAGCATGTGTTTTCCCAAATTAATGATGTTTTCTGGTTTAAGTTTGAGTCATAACATGTTCAGTGCATGCATGACCTATGGGTTTATATTTACAGGAGGAAAGTTTACAGTTGAATATCAACACTCTGACCTACACTGTCCAGTTGGTGCTTCCGTTTGTCAGTCAGATGTCATAATATATTGATGTCACATTCGTCCCTGCTCCGTTCTCCACATATCCACTTATTGTTTGTGACATTCTCCAGCTACATCAATGAGCTAAACTCGGGCAAACTCCCAAATCATTCACAGCAGAGCGTCACTGACTGACAGAATCGCTGTCAGTCACTGGCACCGACTGCTGCAGCCTGCCGCAGTCATGGAGCGATCTGTTTTCCCGTGTAAAGGTGTGCCCAGCAGGCCTGCAGAGAGCCAGGAGTCTGGCTCTTAATGAGCCGCAGGCAGCGGCCTGACAGACAGCGCTGATTAAAGAGGACGACCGGGCCTGGACACCATTAGTGCACACTATGACGCTCTCAGCTGCTGCCATATGGGAGGATGTCAGCTCTCAGAAAGTAGGAAATCATCGTTCAGTGACAGAAAATAACACTTTAAGAGAAAAGGGGACAACTTCATGTAACAGAGGTAAAGGGGAAGGTGCTGTTTAGGAATGGACATCTTCAAGATAGTTCTTCAAATGTTTTTATTTGCCTGTTGTAGAATCCTGCTGCTTTCTTTTCACACTTTTTTGTTTTGAAAGAACTATCTGTACCAGATTGAAGTGGACACATACACCACATTCTTTTACGTTGCATCAGTTCATGTTGAATTGATCACACCCTAAACATACTGTGTTGTCATAGAGTGGTCCTTTAGCACTGGTAGCTGTTTCACATGCATGTTTGAATGATTAGATCACATGTGATGTACATCCATGTTTTCCATCTAAATAGTTAAGTTTGCATCTCTAACCAGAATTATTTCAATCAGTCTGAAAGGAATATAGTCTATGTAACTGTGTCTAATGATGCTGGATGAAACGTCAGGACTGTCAAAGACATTAGAAAACAATCCATCAAATATTTGATAAGAATCCAAAACAGTGACATTGTCATCTAGCAGAATTGCTATTCAACTTTTTCCTGTAAGCGGCACAAATTATTCCAACCAGGACAGAATATTTAAAAACCAAACAATAGGTTTTAGGGGTGCTTTTTTCTTGCTGCCAGGCCCAGTGCTGTTGTTTCAAGTTTGGCATTGATGAAGTCTGAATAACAAAGAAAAGAGGACAGGCAGGCAGATTTACCTACACACCAAACAGTTGGCTGCCATAACCGAGCCACTGTTTGCATCCCTGCTCGGCCTTTAATGGTTACTTAATATGCTCACAGTCCCAGACGAACACAGAAACCTCCAAAGTGCAGTAAACGTTTATGAGAGATGACAGGCGAAAATGAAAGCGCTTATACCCTCAATAGGAAAGCAATCACAGCTCCATTATGCTTAGCTCGCCCTATCTGGCTAATGCTCACTGAAATGCCTCCTGATTTATTTCATGAGCTGGATACGGCCGTTTGGTTTCTGTTGTTGGGATGATTAATGCATAAAATCTGCCATCTGTATGTAAATGGAAGCAGGGGTTCGTATTATTTATGTAAGCAGAATAAATACAGCCACTGTGGGCAGGTGACTGTGTTTTTAGCCACAGTCAATGGATGAATGACAGAGCGATGGAGTATAATTGATGATTGTAAGTGTCACAAGTTTGGTTGATGTGAACCTTTTACTGCAGTCTGTTACAGTGTGCTGACAGGGCTATTAACTATTCACGGTTTTCATGCAGCGTAAAACCTCCGTCTCAAACTGTATGAATAAATAGAAGAATAATGTCCCTGAAATCAGAGCAGTCTGCAGACAGAGAGGATCCACATCTCAGGTCCTTATTACTGGATCTGAATCAGACAGAGGAGACACTGACAGTTTGAAATGTAAAGTACAGTCAGTCACTCTGAGTGGCACCTTTATATGGATGAGATGTAAAACACATCTACCCTTAGACATAAAAACTGTACAGCTGACTGAACAGGCTTATTAGGATGAGGTTGTGAGTTTGATTCCTGTAATCTGCCATGGTCTCATGTCTTGCTCAAGTGCTCTGTGAGATTATGACCCCCCACACACACACACACACACACACACACCACCACCATCATTATGTTATGCTCATAGATTAGGCCTCATGCATGAATCTGCATATGCATAGAGTTGATCATCATTGGAGATTTTGCGTGTACTTCAAACTTGAGGTCAGTGCACTTGTGTTTTATCATGAATCACTGTTTCCTTCCACTAAAAAGTCACAAAACAAGTTGTGATGCCTGTTTATAATGTTGTTGATTTTGCATTGTAACATGGCACTATTACACACATTTTGCCATGTTAGCTGTTCTATGTTCTGTTCAACGTCACTGTTCACTATCGTGGTCTATGTTTCATTTACTATTACATGTGATTGTTTAATCTGTGTCAGAATGGGTGAGTTCAGTGTAATGCTGATGAGTCTACATGTAAACACATGTTCATGATGAGACTGACTGTTTACAAGTTAATGGTTTTGTCAAAAGAGATGCAAGTTGTCTCAGTGATCCCGTAAAGAGTAAAAAAACACCACCTACTGTTTTCATTACTGTAAAATGAGCTCATGACACAGCGTCTTTTATCATATTTGACAGATACATGCATGTTCCTTTGTTTACATGGAACAAACTGAATAATTTAATGGTATGAAGATTAATTTTGACCAAATAAATATATACACGTACAAATATTGGTACAAAAACTGTCATTTTCAGGTGACGTAGTGGTGCAGTGCTTAGCACAGTGAGAAGGTCCTGGGTTTGATTCCAACCAGAGACCTCCCTGTGTTTGTATGGGTTCTCTGTGGGTACTCTGGCTTCCTCCCACCATCCAAAGACATGCATTATACATTAATTGGTCAACCTAAAATTGCCCATAGGTGTGAATGTGAGAATGATCGGTTGTTTGTCTCTATAGCCCCTTTTGCACAGCACTTCTGTTGTGGGAATAGTTTGCCTTTATTCTGGAACTACGTCTGTGAAAACGAAATAGTGGAATCATTTGGTCCCACCTTTATTGTGGTTTTGTAACACCTCTGGAGGCAGTAACAGAGCCATGATAAAGGTAGAATCTTGTTTCCGGAATGCCATGTAAAAGGAACACCTCTTGTTCTGGAACCAAGGTGTCGTTTTGATGATGTATTGTGTGTGTGACAGCCCATGCCTTTGGGGGATTTAAAAATGAGCACAGGCATGTACAGTAAACAAACATATCAACACAACCAGAAAGATGTTGAACTGGGGAGACGTCGAGATCCGTGAGCTGTTGTCACTTTGGGGGCCGGACACTATCCATACTAACATTTGTGGAATGGTGAAAGACGGGTCGACTCTGGAGAGGTTAGCAACACTGCAAAAGTGCTACGTCACACTATACGCTGCGTTGCGTCACCGCCCCTTTGATTCTGGAATGCAGGTCCACTGTGTAAAAGTCCAGCCTGTCTCACCTGTTACTCCTTTGGCTTGGCTGTAGAAATTGGTCAATGATGGAAAAAAGGTGGGATCACCATCTCACCTTTTTTCTATGATCTCTGTGTAAAAGGGCCTAAAATGTCAGCCCTGCGATGAACTGGCGACTCTTCCAGGGTGAACCCCACCTTCACCCAGAAGTAGCTGGAACAGGCAACAGCACCCCCTGCAACCCTTATGTGTGAAGGTGGGGTACACCCTGGACACATCGCCAGTTCATCGCAGGGCTGGAAACAGTTCTTTTCATCCAAAAAAATCCACCCTTAGCAGCTTTAAAAATCTAAATGTGGACAGTTAGTTTCTGCAGATATTCAGCTGAAATACCATACCTCTTGTCTAGTTGAATATTGCTGTGACCTTGTGATTCAGTTCATCCCAGAGCAGTTCAATAGGATTTAGGATTTAGGTCAGGTGACTGGGCAGGCCATCCTATAATAGTTACTGTTTTCTCTCCACCATTAATGAAACAGGCCGTTGAAACTGATCCACGAATGTCAGGGATCATAGATAACCAGGTACCGTATGTGCATTCACAAAAAGTGTTGAGAAGCACCTCATTACAAAAACAGTGAGGCAAACTTGTGACAATAGTGAACAAGGAGTTAAAAACAGTCTAGATTTGACAAACTATATACTTGAAATAACAAGGTCCTTTCACATTTTTCACAACCACTTTGGGCGAGGATGAGGTAGAGGGTAATGAACAATCTGCAACTTGACTTTCATTTTAGGATTTTAATAAAACAAAAATGGAACGGTCCTTTAATAATATATCCTTCAGGTACATGCTGATTTCTGGCTAATCAATTCTGTTTTTGTTTTTGTTTTTTTTAAATGAGGTTGTGTCCAGACCAGAACAGGAACAGCTTCATTGAATATTTCAGGGCTATGAATTATGTTGAATATCAAATCTTTCTATGAAAATTTATCAGATTGTTAAGATTAGGTAGCAATAGGAAAATATTCTTGCAATAAGCCCATTGTCTGGAGGATGAAATGATCTGAATGGTATTTTTTATTTTTATTTCAGTTGAGGTGGCCCCTCCCAGCTTTATATTATATTCCCAGAGGTTATTCATAGCCACTCTGGATTAACGCTTCAGCCCAGTGTAAATACAGTCATATTTAAACCTCTGAGCAGCAGAGAGGAAATTTATTCACCGATGGATTTCACCTCTATGTCATTTCTTAACTGATGTCAAGAACGGCGTTAGCTCATCCACCACCTCCCAAAAAAACCCTCCTCAACCCTACAACAGCCTGGCCAAAGTCTCAGCTCAATTGAAGTCTCATCCAAGGAGCTTACAACTGTAATTAAATCATTAAATTCTTGTCTACGCTTCACAGAGCCGGGCCAAATTGACTTCCCACCAACCTCATTTTCTATTTGAACACCAAATAATGATTTTCTGCCAGTCTAATTACAAAGCTCAACATCTGATCAAGTCAGCATCCGGCGGGGGAATTATCATATGGGGCCAGCATTAGACCTCATTACCAACTTGAGTGCAAAATTATTACATCTTGTAATTGGAAGGGAATATTTATCAACAGAGTCTTGGCCTGGCCTCGGAGTCGCTGCTCTGTAATCACATGCATGGGTGAGCTGCACAGTTTGCCAAAGTTTTCTGGAAAACAAAGCAGGGCTGGCAAGTTTAATTGATCTTTAACCAACTCGAGACAAAGACACAGGTGATCTGCCTCGCTGGCTCTAACCTTCACAGTCCCCTTTACACAGTGGGAATGTAGAGCATTTCCTTTCAAGGTGTGGTCCTGTCGACCCTTGACCTCTTTATTTGTGTATTATTGTGAAGCCATGTATTCCACACCTTCAATACTATACAAAAAACGTAATATAACAGACAGGTATCCCATGTAGCGAGAATGAATGTCACTACTGAAGCAATACAAGAAACCCAGTGAATGCACCTCAGCAGGTCCTTTCACTACATACCACCACATACATCATCTCAACAATCACCAATATTTACTGAAAAAAAAATGACGAAAAGATAAAAATGTTACTAAACCATACATTATCCTCCCCAAAACTACTGCTTATTTTCTAGTATGTCTGTGAGCAAATCCATTTCTTCTCTGTCGAAGGGAAGATAGCTTTTAAATCGAAACCAATACATTTTAGCTTATGAAAGACACTTCTGGTTTTCTTGCTGAACGTGCTCTGTATGCTCTTCAACCATCTAATCAAATGATGTGAAAATGTTAACATTATTATATGATTCATGTACCTTATCATGTATCCAACATCAGGATCAGGACCAGGATACTTCATAAATATTTCATTAATCCCAATGGGAAATTTAAAATGTTGCAGATATTCCAACAATAAAAAAATAATTATACTTAAATCAGTACAATCACAAAAAACATATTTAAAAATGCAAAATAGAAACATAGTCTGACTTATTCATGAATAGAAAAATATACTTCACAAACTACATTGTTGCCCATAAAGTTGGAATAAAATATTTTTACCTCTTCTCATGAAATGATTGTGACATTATGATGAATTCTTAAAGGTCAAAGGTGATTACTGATGTGTATGAATAGGAATAAAAACAAAATTATTCCAACTTTATGGGCAACAGTGTAAATATTATCCAAAACTATAAAAAATATTTGTATATATATATATATATATGTATATATTGTTTTTAAGAAAAAGTGCCAAATATACATACATGAATATTATTGTGCAGTACCAGATGGTATTATTCCACACTGTGATCCACTCAAAACAACCCTCCCTTCTTATTGCATTAAATTGTTGAGTCTGTTTGTGTCTTCAACCTTTAATCTGTGGTCCCAACACAAAACAGACTCATAGAACGTCTTCAGCATCTCTTTAAGTGTACTTTGATGCGACAATAGAAGATAATTTTAGGTTACAGTCTCCTCTGCTCTGATGGTAAAAGTAGTTAAACAGACACATCCTTCAAGGACTGATCACAGGCAGTACTGGTCACACTAAGGTGGTGACAGCCTGTTCAGGACCCCGTAAACCAAACTCATTTTAGTTCAGGGGCCACATCCTCTTAATATGATCCGAAGTGGGCTGGACCAGTAAAATAATGGCATAATTATATATAAATAATGTCAACTCCAATTTTTTCTCTATGTTTTAGAGTGAAAAAAATAAAATTCCATTATGACAATATTTAAATCTAGAAACTATCCTTAAAAAAAAATGTGAATAATGTGAACAACCTTAAACAATGAAATTTATTAAGAAAATTAAGTACAATTTTAACAAAATTGTGCTTCAGCTTCTCATTTACACATATGCACTACAACTTACAGATCACAGTGGAACTATAAATGTACAAAACCTTCAGTAACCAGCAGAACATTGGTAAAATTGCACTTATTTCTCTTAAGACATATCAGGTTTTTCATATTTGTTCAGCTTATTCACATTTTTGTGAAAGGATAGTTTGTAAGTGTAAACGTTTTCATGTAGTTTTACTTTTTTACACTAAAACAAAGAGAAAAATGTATAGTTATCATTGTTTATATCTTCTTATAAATTGAACTAAAATTATTGATTGTTAATATCTTAAGTGTAATTTTTGCATTTCACACATTCATCCTACGGGCCGGATTGGACCACGTGGTGGGCTTATTTTGGTCCCCGGGCCATATGTTTGACACCTGTGCCATAAATGTTTGGCCTTTGATTCCCTGTCTCCTAAAAATTGCACTGATATCTCTGTATATTAAATGTATAAACTGCAACTTTAATTCAATTTTGTGAAATTATTTTAAAAAAACCTAATTGCAGTTATGTATTATAATGTGTTAAATGAACATAAAAGATAAGCTGTTAAAGAACATATTTTCCAAATGACAAAAAATATTGAGCCTGAGCATAAATGTATTTTGTCTGTCAACTCAGTCTATGCCTTTATTATACAGGATGTCCATAAAGTCTCTTTAAAAAAAAATGTTACAAAAGCAAATGAACTGACAAATCTCTGGAAATTAAGTAAATATTGAAGGTTTTTTTTTTTTTGCTTCACTTAATCCACCTCTATATGGACACCATTAGTTGTACTGGGTTTGTTTCCATGTTGGCTGTATCAGAACCTCATCAGTGGTGTCAGTGGCATCTGTGATCTTTTTCCTCAGGTCGTTGATGTCCTGTATCTTTGTTCAAAACACGATATCTTTAACATAATCATATAGAAATAAATCCAGGGCAGTGATATGTAGTGAAGGAGGTGTCCAGGGAATTGGACCATCCCTTCCAATCCACCGGTCTGGAAATGTTAGATTTAGAACCCACCGACATGCAGAACCCAATGTGGTGGCGCACCATCTACCTGGAAAATGATGATTGGTTGAAGGTCATCCAGGTGTGGTGACACATATTCAGTCAAAAGGTCAAAGGTCAACATTTGCAGTAATTGAGCTCTCGTTCCAAAAAAAAAAAAAAAAAAAAAAAAAATGGACCAATGATTCTATTGCACATGATCCCACAATGTGATTAAAAACTTTGAAAACCACTGAGTACATAGAACAAATCTGATAAACGTATCTCATCAGTTGCTTTAGTAATAGGAGACTTTGCGGACACCCTGTTGGTTCACACACAATAATAATTATTCCTAACTCTAACGAACAACCTTTTTCAGCCCATGTTGTCCATTCACTCCAAGTCCAGAACAAAACCATGAAAGGAGGCAAATGTATTAAAATGTTAAAACAGTCGAGCTATGCTTCGATAAACAGACCTGGATACGATGATGCCGGTGCTGCTGCCAAGATTGTTTTTGACATGAACCACATTGATAAGATACAGTGTAGCAGTTGAAGGTCGGATATTGCTCTTTTCTAATGAATTGTTTATACACAGAGTTAGTTAAAAATTAAACTTCCTCACAAGAGCAATTTAATATTTGAAATTGGTTTAATTTTTTAACTTAAACTACAGTTTAATGTGTGATCCACATCTGTGCAGTATACCAAAATCCCAAAGCCAAAAAACTTATGTGTCTACCAAACAATTATTATTTGGGTGAATAGTTCAAGTACCAGCTTCCTGTTCTCTTCTAAATTCATTCTTCAAAGTGGAACTGATGCAAACTTTACTTTTATTTATAGATAAACTGACTTTTCCACCTCACCCAGGGTAAAAATAAATATTTCATTTTTTTCCCTCCAAATTCATACATTTTTCACCCCTTCACATAGTTTTACTATAGTTTGGGATTTTATGCACAATAACCACCTGATTATGGGTGATTAACCGGTCTGAATTATCTTCATCACATTTGTTGAAGAAGGTCAATGCGGCTTTGTATGTTCTTGGCTTTCAGAGGCTTATGGGTAATGGAGTTGTTATAACTTGGATCAGCCTTACTAAGTGGATCGATACTAAACTAGATACTAATCTCAATTTCTTAAAGCCACGATGCACTTTTCTTGAATGTAAAGCCTTCAAACACTTAGTTTACCTGCTTTGTAACTTTAAACAAACCTGATGCCTCACCACAGAAATACAACAGTTTAATTTACACTGTGCTGTTCCTCATCTAGACACAAGATGTTGATTGGGCTGACATTTTAATTTGCCTCAAGAGAGCTACTTATTCTGATATTGATCAGGCATGAGCCTCTTGATCAATGTCCATCTGGTAACATGGTTCATTTATAAAATGACCACGGAGTGGAGTTGCCCTGTGTGTAAAGTGGTATTACTGCCAAATCAGCATCTGTCTGAAAATGTCACATCTTTGAACTTTTGAACACTTATAGAGAATATTGAAAACTATTTATTGTTTTCATCAGTGTAAAGTTTTCAAGACTAGCAAAGTGTGACATGTCTTTGTCCATATAGTGTTCATCAAACTGCACGATAATAAAGGCTGAGTCATTTAGACATCATTCAAGAAAGCCATTGTTTCACACAGATAATAGTCATATGATTATTTATGATGCACAGCTTTCTTAGTTTCAGCCAGATGTGGTCAGTGATTCTCCACTAGTCTCTAGACAGAGGTGTCAAAAGTATTCCCATTCATTCCTCAGGTAGAAGTATAGATACTAGGGTTTAAACAGACTTCTGTAGA
>JAPQRP010000025.1:21483183-21529025 GCA_037367295.1 Apogon hyalosoma
CCCCCCCCCCCCCCCCCCCCCCCCCCCCCCCCCCCCCCCCCCCCCCCCCCCCCCCCCCCCCCCCCCCCCCCCAGAGGAAAGGAGAGAAAGCAGGCAATCTCATCTTTAATGCTCAGTTATTGGCAGTGGCGAGCAGGGCTTTGTTCCCGCTGTTTGCCTCCTCTGGCTCGCACTGTCACCGCCGGTAAAGAGGCTGTGAGTGACTCTCCATCTAATGATGAATAGTGGCCTGGCGAGGCAGGGGAAGATTACTCCCCAGAGAGCCCCGGGAGCCCGTCGCCGTGATTTATGACATATTTATCTGTCTGCCATATCTGAGGATGCTGTCACAGAGTGAAGGAGGAGACGGGTGGGATGACGGGGAGAATTATGCAGCTATAATTGTCAATCATGGCTGAGATTGAGCGCCGCGCGAGGGTCGTTTTCATAAAGGAGGTGCTTAGAGCTATCACAGAGGGCAGGGGGGAGGCCTCTTAAATGAGAATGATAGCCTGCATTATATATATGCTTAGATATCCACTTCTCAAATGAGAATATTATTCATATTATTCTTCACGGGCGTCTTTGACAGAGGTGATCTCCTTAGTGTATGCCAGGACCCAGGGCAATATATATAAGGCCTAACCATATACTCCTATTGTACGTGCAAATCATATTCAGATGCCCATCACTCATGTGGCTCTTAAACGCTCAGGGCATTAACATGTGACTGTCTTCTTTGCAGATGAAGCTGGAAGTCACTGAATTAAATAAATACAGGAGGATAGCGTCTCGTCTCTTCTCACATTTACATTTTACACCTTGCTGCTGCTCTTATCCACAGCAGCTTACTTACTGTGAAGGAGCAGGTAGGAGTTTAGTGAATTACTCAAGGGCAATTTGCCAATTCACACAGCTTTTAATGGATGAACATTAAACCTCTGACTTCTTGCTTGTGGGACTGTAAGGCCAGTGGCTTCTTGAAATGAGGTACGGGGACGTCAGCGAAGCCTGCAGCTATAAGCATGCATCCACACGGGGATGCTTAAATACTTAATCACACATTTTTCAGTTTTGGCATTATTTTCAAAGCTTTTCATTCATGTTCTCCAGTTTAAAGAGATTTATCTGCATTAATAAAACTCAAAGAAGCATGTTTGATGTTTTGATTTTGAACAGTAAGTGTAAGATGACATATAACACAAGCAAATATACAAGAGAAAAGAAAATAGAGACTAATTAATTAAAGATATATGCTATTTGTTCCCATATGTAATTCCACAAATGCAAAGGCATGTGACCAAAAGGCTTTCTAAACTACAGTTAACATTGTGAAATTATCTATTTTACAGAAACCATTATGTTTTTCTATTTCTGAACAAGATATAGATATGGTGCCTAAACTGAATAAATCTAAATATGAAAATTGACAGTAGTTTTTTTTTTTTTTAATTAAAATTGTTGTAAGGCCAGTGTCAGATCCATTCACCCACCAGGTCTTGCTCCTGATGGCAAATGATGATGATGACAAACTTTATTTTGAACACAAGAAAGAACCAAATCATCAATGTAAACAAAATGAAAAGAAAAAAACCCACAGATTTCAACAGAACATTGCAGATTGTATCGAGTCAAGACCAAACATGTACAATTATTTCAGTGTAGCACATTAATAGCACTTTGTGTCTGAAATGGAGGAAGAAGAAAAAGGTTATCTCATCCCACCCCACAAATCACAAATGAAATTATTTATGATGTTACATGATTTGCCTGTGGTTGAAAAAGTATAAATTATAAATTGCTATCGTATGGATAATTGCATCTGAGTATAAATAGACATTACATTAAGAAAATAAGTGTAAATACTGTTAATAGAACATGCAAAGATTCAAAAGAGGTGCAAACAAAAGATTCATGATCCACTATTTTATTTAAAGGGAAAAAATAAAAATATATAAATTACAAAGTTGCAGCCATGTTACTTCTTACTTCTTTCCTACTTATTTCATTATGCGTATTAAGAGGACAGAGGCTGACATAAACAAACCTGGCAGCTGTCAGGTTCTTTATTAAAGGGACAGTTATAGCACTGGTTTGGAGTGAATTTAAATGAGGATTAATATAGAGAAAAACAACTAATATAATTTTCTGAGTTAGCGTTCATAATTTAGCCTGAACATTCAGATAATATACCGACCACAGTCTTGCATGACTTCACATCAATATTTTTTTGTTTATTAGGCAATTGAACGCCACTCAGCTCCTACATGTTCAGCAGAAGATGACTATAGATCACATATGTGGAATGATAATAAGTCATGGCTCATGTACATACACTCGAACAAAACACGCTTTCAACTTTGAGTTAGCAGATTCTGTTGGATTATGGAGATTTTTTTTGTAGCTGTTACAATTCAGTAATTATTTTAAATGGTTAATTTACACTGGGATAAGCAAAGGCTGTTTTTTTTCCCTCAGATTTACAGATATTATTCCCTGACTGATGTCATAGGTCACTATTTACAAAAAATTATGAAAGACGGGAATATGTTATGTATCCATCTCATCATCTTTTGAGATGTGGCTCCTCTGAAGGCTTTCGTTCGCTGTCTAAGTGAATATTCATACTGTATCACAACACGAGCCTCCTGAATTTCCACTCAGAACACTTTTAAAACTTTGATTTGTCTCCAGCCAGTCTGACTCTGGATAGACTTCAACCAGAAAAAAGACCAGACCAGAAAATAAATTAACAAAGGAAACAAAAATCAAAATTGTGCCAAATCATAGAAATGTCAATTTGCACCGGATCAGTGTTATAATAGGATGTTTATGGTGCAATTTTTACTTTATAAACCACAGACATGGTGACATATGAATTGGACTACGATGGCCAATAACTTCTGCAATTATTACAATTTACCACAGGTTATGTGAGTGGAAATAGGACTAGAGTTGTAGATCTCTAAGATGGACTTCAACAATGGAGCATAATCTAACAAACATACAGTCATAGTTGGAGATTTTATGCTTTAACAAAGGCAGTGGTGAGAAAATGTCATGACTGAGGTTAAAATAAGTTCATTGAAGTTGGCTTAATTAATTTACCTCACCTAAGAAAACACAAACTTTTAGCAGTAACCTAATTCTGACTAAAAAGAAATCCTGTTACTCTCGACCACTGAACAGTTGTTTTCTAATTAGGAAGAGCCGGTCCTTTAAACAACAGATTACTCTGTTATTTTTACATGCACACTCTTAAATGTCTCCTTCTTCAAGCTGTAAGCTTTAGTGCTGCTTGACTTTCACACCGCTGATTATTTCCTGAGTGGATGCTGTTTGTATCCACTCGTCTTATGCTGGAATAAAACAAACTGTATTACTCCATCCTCATCTCCTCCTAAACTCCTTAACTGAGGAGACAAACATCTTCATTTCTTATGTGTTTTTTTTTTTTTCAGCCCATCCAAATCCCAGGCCTGGCTTTCTACTTGTAATTAAAATGCGAAAAGACTGCAGCTTTACTCGAGCTTTGATAAGAGCTATCAGTTTGGAGTTACTTTGGCTATTGATTTGATTAAGAGGCTTATACATTGTTTAATGAGTTTTCCACTCCACTGCGCTCCTTCTAATCAGGCATATTGCCAGGTTCTGGAATCCTGCTCTCTCTCTTTCTCTCTCTCTCTCTCAGTGTCACTCGTCCCGGCAGCGTCTCCCACACCATGTTCAGATATTGAGGAGGTTGCAGAAATCAATGGTGCCATTTGCGTTCATCATGAAGTTTTAAAAGACCAATGTTTGTATTTTGTGAACTTTTGATTGCATCAGATTAGATTATTGTTCCGTGTTCTGCCACTGTTTAAGTCTTTATTTAGTTTTTTTGTGAATCATTTTATTTCTATTTATACACAGGAAACTCGATGCAATGTAATATCCATTCATTTGTAATGCTTTTGAATTTGTGCAGTACAGAATTATCACTTATTGCCATAAAACTGACAAAGTACACACCAAGGAAATATCATCTGATTTCTAAACTCTTAGTTTTAATTATTATCTTTAAACTTCAGATGTGCTTTCGCCCATAAGTAGTTGGGATAGGCTCCAGCGACCCTAGTGAGGGTAAAGGAGGTTCAGATGATAAAAAAATGAATGAACTTCAGATGTCTTTTAAGTAGTGAAATGCAGGTGCATTTAGAAAAAAAATGTTACACTTTTCTGTCCCACTTTGACTTTTATAGAACAAATGCATTTTATAACATATTTTAATTATTTCTGTAGTCAAATCATCAAGTTGAATTGTCAATTAGTTGATAATAATAATAATAATAATCATAATAATAGCAACAATATTACAATGATAATAATAATAATGATGATTATAAAATATTCTTTATTGCATAAAAGAAGTTCACAAACTTTGTTGTAGGTTTTGGTTATGAATAACTTTTTTTATGTTTATCTGACCAACCTTACTCTTACACAAAAAACACATTACATTTGCACTGGAGTTTTGCTCTACATGTTAGTGTTTTGTACGATATTAATAAGCCCCTGTCTTTGGACAAAAGGAACTAATGGAACTCAAATGGTACTGTTTTCTCTGTAACCTCACTACAGAAAAATCTATAAATGACTTAGCCAAAAGTGAATCATAGAAATATAAAAATTAGGTTTCATCATCATGAGGAGCGTTCCTCTGAAACACTGGGGGTTTGACAGCTGATGCCACTGAAACCACAGCCGATCACATGTATAGCTTTGCAGTTTTAAAAAAGGATGCTGCATCTACCAGCTTTATTAGACTTGTATGTTTGAGTTACCACAACCAGAATCTAAACACTGACCTACATTAAATCAATGTCATTTATCTCCATCTTACACAGGAGGCTATTTTTTTTCCCTTTCATTTAAGCAAGTTATAAACTTAGGCAACCAATAAATATCTGTCAGCTGACTCCACAATACTATATCAGCCGGGACATCATCACTCCCTTTAGTCATCCAGCTTTCTTTGTAAAAAAAAAAAAAACACACCTCAGTGGATGAAACAAAGCACTGTTGTTCTATTGGCTTTAAAAATAAAATGGAAAAATACTCCAAATCTGCACAGCTCATAACTCTATGCACTTTTTAAAAAAAAAAAAAATCTGATTGCTATGTATTCTTTTTGTTTGTCTCACATATTCATCATTAAGTTTCCAAAACGCTTAATCCTCTAGAGGTTCACAGAGACGCTGGAGCCCATCGATCCCAGCTACAGCTCACGTATATAATTTGTGTAATATTCTCACGTCACAGATGAAGTGTGTGCGTGATCTGTTTCTGTATTTTGACAGATTTGTCCTGTTTTGTCTAGTACCATTCGGTCACTTTGCGGAAGTTTTAATTGTAACCTACCAGGAGAGTGCAAATGAGAATGAGCCTGAGGGTAAATTTGACTCACTTCATAACGTGGTGAATTTTACATTTGATACTGTAGACATTTTCTAACAGTTAATACAGAAAAAAATGTTTTCAGCAATTGCTTATGATTGAATTTTGAAATATCTTCATCATTAAAATGACAAATAAAAATATAAAGACAAAATACAGGAAATTTTTCACTAAAAAACACATTGCAATGGGTGTTTTCTCTCATATAATAGCACCAACAAAGCTGGATTTACCTATTGCTGTACTGCTGCAGAGATAAACTAAGCAAAAACACTCTTGCTTGTAAAAGGTGTAAAGTAAATTCTTAAGTTCAAGTAAATGTTATTTTGATGAACAGCCTGTTTAAAAGCAAATTGACAATTACAAAATATTCACATCCTGGACTGAAGTTTTTTAATATTCAGTTTATTGTCATGTTATTAATGTAAACACCAGACCCAAATAAAGCATTTACGTGTGTTTGTGTCTGAATGAATTGGTGTTGATGGACTGGAGAGCTGGTGCAGATAATTAACTCACTGAATGTGCAGATGTTTCCTGAGGACTCGCAATGTTGTAACTCACACTTACAAATACACACTCATATACACACACAGTAACAGCAGCCGCAGCATCTGCCTGCCTCAGCTATAAGCACCTTCTTTAGCACGTAGGAGCTCAATCTTTTCCACTTGACAGCAGGGCGAGTGGAGCCATTTAGTGGCAGCTGGTTCAGCGTGGCCGGCAGTCGATGGGCTGGAAAGCCTTGTGTGCTTTAATTAATTGAAGGGAGATTACATGGTCTTCCAACCATGTAGTTTGTCATCAGAACCCATTACAGATTGATATTAGACGCTTCTCCACGGTGTCAACAGCAATTTGGAGGACAGCTAAAGTTGAAAGGGTGTGAAAGTTTTGTGCTGAGATGCACTGGGGCAATTACAGCCCACATGCATATGAGCTGATTGGTATTACCGGCAGGCTTATTTATATCTGCTGCTGTACACGCAGGACGCCACACAATGAGTGAATTAATGCAAAATGGTCAGACTGCAAATATTTTGTTGCTGTAAACACACTCCAAATCTGACAATAACAATGCTGATGACTCTAAACACGCATTAACCTGGCTTACATAAATCACCTCAAGATACCAAAATATAAAGTAGTATAGTTGTTGTAAAAATGTTCATGCTGTCATGTATCAAGTAAGGAATCTCAACACAATTCAAATAAATATTAATCATATATTAATTTCTTATTGGATACTTTGCTCACCATGTGGCTTTTGACCTGATTGTCTGATGATAACTGTTTTTAGGATAATTACTTTTAAGCAGAGTCATTTTTAAAAAAAACAAATTTCTTGGAAATAATTCAGAAAGTCCATAGTTGGATACAGTATGTATAAAAAGTTAAAAAAAAAAAAAAAAATTATATATATGATGCTGTGTTAAATCTCCATCACAACTGGCCCTGTACATGTATACATTTTATTTAAATGCATTAAATATATTTACAGAAATAGACATAACACCTAAGAATAAGCAAAATACAAAACATGAAGGTAAATAGTATTCAAGACTGTTACAAAAGTACAAGTACAAATACAAAAAATACAAACACGAGCTTTAAATAACCCAAATAAAACTGTAACAACAATTGTTTGAAGTGTAAATGATACAGTTAAATATACAAGTAGATGACTGTGTGCAGTATTTTCATGTCTAAATAGAGAGGACACACTGTACAGGATTTATATTGACAATGATACTGCATGATGATGTGTACATGTTATTGAAAAAAATCCTCAAAACTCAAGATCGAGGGTATTTAAGTATTATATATAATCTTGTAATTCCATGAAGTGTACAGCATGTATGTCTTTTTTGTCCAAATCACACATCATTTCTGTTACTTACATAACTGACACCAGAAGAATTTAATATGCCTTTCACAGGAGAATATAAAAAATAGTAAAGGCACATATAGAATTATATTTTATAGTTCAGTAACATTTACACTTTCATATGAGCAGTAAATGAGTCTGTTTAAGTGACTATAGTTTATAATATTACCATTAAACTGAAATGAGGAGTAAATCTTTTCATTGAGGATTTTTTGTAACTTTTGCACATTTTCTCAGTAGTTTATCTGTCTCTTCAGGACATCTGAGGCTCAGTTTCAGTTAGACTTTGCAGCTTCCAAGCACCACTATAGTTTATTATCTCTCTTTTTAATGACACCATACAACTTACTGCCAATAATAGTGGTCTTCTAAACACACACAGTCACAGGGTTGACTCTAAATGAAACACCACTTGAAAATCCACCCTTTAAAATCCAGCATATGAGATTTTTTTCTTCATCTTCTTTTTTTTTTTTTTGTTTATTCCATCACTGAAAACAAGTTTGTAACCCAGCAAAGCAGACGAGATAATTGCATGAGTGTGTTTATCTGTCTCTGTCTCTCTCGTGCTGTACGTCCTTCAGTCTTTTCCCTTAAAGTTCCTCACATACAAGTGGTATCCTGTCGTCGGATAGCTTACTTGACATCTCATACCAAGTGTTTAAAAAAGCTCTCTGACAGGTTCGATGGGGAGAGAGTCGACAGATACGTTCAGGCAAAGGCGTGTTGACAGTTGAAGCAGAGTAAATAAATACCACTTGTCTCTCCTCATTGCGCGACGCAGAATAAAGCTGTGCACTTTGGCAACCTTTTCCACGGCGCAGACAATTCAGCAGGGAGCATTTTAAAGATTTCAAAGTTTAATCGCCTCCATTTTGAAGTTTTTTCTTCTTAATTGACACCCTCGTCTTCTTAAAACACTACTCCCTGATCCCAAGAGGCCAAGATTAAACATTGTTTTAGCTACGACATTTCTTTGAGGAGTTTGACTGTGTGCTTAAAAGAAGATTATAGTTTAGAAGTGAGGAAGTAAAAAAAAAAAATAACCCACTGACTTTATCTGTAAACTTGAAAAGCCAAATAGTTTCCCCGATAACTTATGGAAATGACAAAATGTCTATCGGCTTTTTGAGAAAAATTAAAAAGTGCTCACTTAGCATGATCTCACATGATTTATCTTACATGATCCAAGGATTTTTCTTTTCCAGACATTGACTACCGCCACCCATTACTGTCACACAGCTCTGTCTGTGACATTTTTAGCCATCTAAGCAGTAAAATCTCACTTAACTTCCATTTGCCAGGCCAGACAGTCACCTTTGCACCCCTAAAGATACACACTGCTTCAGTGTTTCTGATTAATAAATGATCCCTCAGACAAATGGAGATGGGATTAACACATCAGCTCTGGCATTTGTTTAAAAGTGGACAATAGCCAGAAAGGATTACACACATGCTGAGTAAAATGATATGCATTTCCCAATATAAGAGGAGCAATGGACTAAATTTAAGAGCACAACAGACATTAAAAAACGAATCCTGTTAGTGTGGCAGAGTTAAGGGATGAGCTTCAGCAGGTTCAGTTGGCTTTGCACCAGTGGCACCTACAAAACATCACTGAAAACACATTTACTTCATCTTTGGTTAAGTTTTAGAAACCGAAATAAACTGTACTTTTACTAATCTCAATTCTGTGGGAATATTTTCTGTAGTTGTTGATATGAATTTTGTTTAATGTGTAAGTCCACTCGTTCACCCCTCACCTAACACTAAAATAATGTAATCACGCTATATTATTTTAAAAGTTAAAGAAAGTGTTTCCGAAAAGAAGAAATAAAACACTGTGAAGAAGATGTGGTTGATTGAATTAATTTATTGCAGCATATTCGTAACTTAGAGATTCAGTGTGGAACATATAATGGCATCTATAAACAACTGAACCAACCAACTCCCTAAGCTGCTCAAATCATGGAAAAGGCCCTTGTTAGAGGCAGCATTTAGTTTATTTAACAAGAAGGAAACCATCACCTGCACTAAGTAGGTGACAAGAGTATATCCTATCGCCAGAACGGCCATTAAATGAAAAAAAAAAAAGACTAAAAGGAAGGCAATTTTTAGCTAAACACAAACACGGTGGTTCAACATTGCAGACGCTAATAAGGCATCCCAGTTTGTCTCAAATTCAATTCAGTTCAATTCAGCTTTATTTATAAAGCGCATATCATGCAAGAGGCAGACTCAATGTGCTTCACAACAGGTATATATACTCAGTGCCATTAAAAACGCACAGGTTAGAATAATATGTATATTTGTAGATATATTAAATGAATTGGTTTGGGATTACCTTCATATTAAAGAGGGAAGCATTGGTCATTAGAGAATGAATTGTGGACAAATTGTGATCAACTTAACATGTTTATTCAGTTACTGAATACATATACTCAGAAGTTGAAAGTGTCATCATTCAGTATGGGGTGTGTCCACCTCTGGTTTCCAAACAAGCAATGGCACGTGGAACTAAGTCTGATGATCCTGTCCTGAGGATCCAATCACTCAGACGACCAATTGTACTGCAATGACAGTGCAGACGGCGAGCCACTTCACCACAGCTCAGACCTGCGTGGAACATGCCAATGGCACGTTCTCTCTGTTGTAATGTAAGTCGTGGCATTTTGAGCTGTAAAAACATGTTGGCGTTTTCTTTGCTGTCTTTACATTGGCTATTGACCACACCTAAAGTTACCAGTCAAGACTCTGTACAAGAGATTTGACTTGGTGTCTGACATTAAAGGATTGCGCACATCGGGAATGAATAAAATACAGCTGTTAACTGTGTTACTCATCTTGTGAGCAACATGTACAAAATAGACACCTGAGCACATCGTTTTCTGGAAATTACACCACATGTTTGGACGGTGCGTTATTGATGGCACTAAGTATAATACAGCTACAGTAAAAACAATCATAAAAAAGAAAGTGCAAGTAAACAATCATATGTGTACTCACTTAAACTTGCACATGCGCACATACCCACACAACCACACAACTCAACAGAACGCTGTCAAAAGAAGATACGTTTTGAATCTGTTTTTGAAAATGGCTACTGATGTGGCATGTCTGATATGGCAGATCAACTTGAAAGAGGAAACATTTAAGATTGGAAGATGCTGCACAAATGACCTATGGGATGACAGAGTAGATATTTTATATTTTAAGTGACTATTAAGTTTATGAAGTCAGATCTGTATAAACACATTAATTTGGTATTGAGGTGTCCACACACAGGCAACCAGCTGATTTATACTAGTGTGTGGTCTACGGTTTGGAGTTCTCCGCCTTTGACACTTTCCATCCCATAATCCCTCCTGATTTTCTGTTTTCCCTCTTGGCTAAATAAAGAGAAAACCCACAGAGAGGGTGGACTGATCTGTCTGCGTCCAAAAAAAGAACAGGTCAGTGACGAGAGTTTTCTTACAGGGAAGAAGTGACGGTCAAGGCTGTACCTCATCAAAGTCTGGCCATTAGCTAAATCTCTGCTGATTAAATGTTGTTAACAGAGGTCAACTGAGCCACAGCATCGTAATTAAAGAAAAACAGTGTGCGTCACTCTGAGTCGACAAATGGCATCATGTGTTCTTCTAGACCAGATGGCAGTTTGACTGACACTTAACTTGGTAGGATTTACTGATCCGTCTCTGGAAATCCACAGATAACTACCCTGTAATAAAAGGCTTCTCCCACGTTAAATTCAGCTGGGGCGGTTTGTGTCTTGTGCAGGGTTTTACAGGATTTACACCCTGAATATGACATCAGGGAACTGGTTCACAGACATACACACAGCACACAGTTTCAGTGGTAAACATGGACAGGCTTGGGGTATTTTTACCCATAAAGTCCCAAACCTCCAACGGCAACCAAAAGCGTGAACTGAACAAAAATGTTTAATATCTGTTGATCCACTAATCCTATCAATACATGTAAATAATTGGTGCAAAATGCAGTTTATCATCTTTGCATGATCATCAGATATGAGCCATTTGGATGTTCACAGGCTCTGTAGTGAAACATCGTCATCTTCTACAACATTGATTCGCCAGTAAAACCCATGGAGTTGGATCAATGACAGTGGATGGGGATGCTTATTTTTACATTTAGTTATTAATATCTTTGCTGAAAAAGTCACTTTTTCTTCAGTTTTCTCTGTTTCTGATATAATGTCTTTGAATTAACTGAGTTTTCATGAACATCTAAATTAAATATAACAAATTAAATATAGGAAAATAAATGATTTATAGTAATAAAGGCAAAATACAGAGGATAGTATTAAAATAAATGGGGCTAAATCACATATGAAAGGTTGATCAGAGAGAAGTCAATCAGACAAATAGTTCTAGAGATATGAACAAAAGAGTGTTTAGTGATTTAAAAATTTTGAGTAGCCCCTTGTGGCCAATCTAGAAATGATAAATCGTCCAAAGTTGAATCAGTTCATCCTCTCAATGATATTAATCGATGTGGAAAATTTGGAATTTCTAAACCCAATATTTTTCAAGTTACCGCGTTAACACGAAGGATGCCCAGCGGTAGCGGGGCCGGTCAGACCAAAAACATAATATCCCTGACACTGCGTTTGGGGATATAATAATGATACAGACACTAATATTTGCTTCTTTTTGGAGTCTTATCAGTTACTATATATATATATATATATATATATATATTCCCCTGGTTCTACTGCCCACTGTCACTTAACTTTTTCTGGAAGAAAACAAAACTTTAGCCTAGATTGTCAGCTGTTCAACATGGATACTAATTTAGAGGTGCTTCTACTCTTGTTGTGTCTGCTAGTATCTGTTGTGTAGTTAAATATTGAGTTTTACCATGATACTTCTGATGACGTTCTCAGCAGAGGAGCTGTTTGCGACAATTCCCACATCCAGCCATGATATCAGCCTCTGTGGTCATGTGATTAGAAAGTGTATAAAATTTACAGAAATCACTGCTGAAGCTGAGAGTTTACAGTTAACAGTTACAGTTAGTTAACAGATTAAAAAAAAAAAGTTAGTGTGGATCCTAACCCTAACCCTTTACTACTTTTTAAGTCAGCATCTGGTCAGTGCATTCTTCAAGGTGTTGTATTTCCACATTGTTCCATTTTCCATTAAAATAGTCCATGAATTTTTAATTATTTGTCCACAACTCTGATACTTTCTGCAATGCCAAAAAAAAAACCCAAAACAAACTGCATTATATGTATGTTACATTAAGAAGTGAAAGCAGAACCACATTCAAGTATAGTGCTTTTAAACTATAATGACCCAAACATCCACTGGCAACCAGAAGCATCTACTGACCCACAATGTGTAATAACTGTGAATCCACTAATCCTATCAATACATATAAATAATTGGTGTAAAATGCAGTTTACCCATTAGGACGTTCAGAGGCTCTGTAGTGAGCATGGAAACACTGTCATCTTCTGAAACACTGATTGACCAGTAAAACCCATGGAGTCTGATAAATGACAGTGGGTGGAGATGCTTGTTTTTACATTCAGTCATTGATATCTTTGCTGAAAAAGTCACTTTTTTCAATTTTCTGTGTTTCTGATTCAATAACCTTTGACTTTACTCTGAGCTTTTATAAACATCTACGTGATCAATAAATTAACTATCAGCAAATACATGATTTTCACCAAAAAATGCAAAATACAGAGGATAATGTTAAAAGAAATGGTGATAAATCAAATAAGAAAGCTTAAATCTACATAAAAATTAATTTGGGAACTGCCACAAAAGTAGCGCTGGCTCTTTATGGGTGAAGAACAGCAGAACCAAATCTCAGCCCAGCTCCATGAAGCTGATTTTCATAAAATAAATCTTTCACCTGCATCCTCAGTGGTCATCTCATTACTTTTTATCAAACTAACATGAGCCCAAGCCCATTCTCAGACATCGAACACCTCCAGTCTGCAGTGTTCCAGCTTCCGATTAATGATGTTCTGAGGCCTCGGCCTAGCAGGTGAAAACGTGCTGCTACAATTACGCCGGCATCGAAATAACAGCCCACCAAATGGTGCTGTCAGCCCTCGGGTTTAATTGCCTTGGCACCAGTGCCAACTATAATCACCTGTCACAGCAAACAACGGCTGCATCTGTTTACACGTCTGTCAGAGAGGCGCCTTCAGGAGGGGAGACGGCGGCGGTGGAGAGCACGACCCCGGACACAAAAGGTCACATGTCCTCCTGCTTTGGAAGTCACCGGCTCTGCAGGAGGGACAGGCAGAGGAGGAGGATCTCCTGGAGAGCAAGGAGAGGATGGGGACGGACACTGAGGCTCTCTGATACTGTGAGTTGATAGAACAAGTAGCCAGAATGTTGTGACTCAAGGACTTTTAAAACATGTTTTATTTATTAGCCTGAGTCAACATACAACCTAACAAACTGCCACCACCTTTCTGTTGGGCTGCACATAATTGATTATGTGGTTGAACTACACTTTAATCACCTCTACTAAGAGTTCAGAAGTAGTATATTAAATTAAATATACAACAGCGTATTTAAATAACTAGTTCCAGAATAAATATACTTGCATTCCCCCAAAAGTAACTGAAAAAAGTAATAAAAGTGTATTGATATATGTCTGTTGTTTGTGATCTTCATACTTGTGACATGTTTCGGTGGTGAGTTTTGAGATATTTGTTTTAATATATGATTAGTCGTTAATGTAGTATTAACTAAGTTTTTAGCAACAAGTTTAATATGCATCATAATGTATTTTTACACAGACACATTTGTCAAAAAAAAAAAAACCCTCCTGAGTAGAGGAGAATGTATTTGAACCAATATTTGCTTCCAATACTGAAAAGCATAGCTGTAGGTACATACAATATGTGTTTATGATGAGTCCATTATTTTTTTATTTTCATAATTTCGATGCTGAAAAACATGTAGTGTTCCTTCTATCTGCCATAACCACATTATAGGTGTATATCTGTTATCACCAATTACAAACAGGCCATTATAAATGCTAAGTATACTTAAAGTACCGATCATTTATTACATTTGGCCTAACTCATCCACTTCCTGGCTTTTGCACAGGTGTACAGATTTTTATGTTATTATCATGACATTTTAAGAGTATTTTTCTGTTTGAATGTTTTTAATTAAAATGCAAAGACAGAGTGGTCTATCACTGAGAAAACTGACAAATACACACATTTAAAACACCGGAATGACACTTTTCACACGTAATTTCAATGGATCCTGTGCTCACGAAGACTTGAAACCTTGTCTAACACGTTTTAAAGACACCACATATATCATGCTTCATTAGTATAATGTACAAAACAAAATAGTTCGCCACAGAAAGAGCTTTGGTGAAGAGGCAACACACAGAATATAGCCACATTTGACCATAAGTACAATGCCATTTTTCTAACTACCCATGAGCCAGTAACATGTTTTAAGTTCCTCCTGACTTTAATACAATGCTATCTAAAAGCATATATTTAAGTCGCAACTTGGGAAAAAACATTAAGCTTCTCCTAATAATGGGATAACCCATCAGAGGCCTGCAGTGAACAACAGCTGTCACCTTTAGGGTTTGGATTTCCATCAGGTGTTTTTGTTTTCCTGTTGTTTTTGGCGTCTTACAGTAATAAAGGTAACAGAACACACAGATATACGTCCCCTCCTCTCCACCTCAGAAAGCCCCTTCTCCTCCTCCTCTGCCTCCTGATCTGACCCCCTGCTCGTCCACCAGAAGTGGCCTCTGACAGGAGCAGCTGGTCCCCCCTCCCACCTCAGCAGATTGATGAAATTTTCATAACCGCCTATCCCCAAGTCATAGTTCACCTTCAACATAATTAATGACCAGCTCGAGAGATCCTTGAGCAGACAATATGCTCAGTACGGGGCGAGCTGGAACAAGTTAACAATGGATTAAGTAAAGCTGTTTATTCTACTTAATCTGAATGAATAGTCGATCTCAGATAGGTCTGGTTTTAACACTGTTTCAGTAATATGACCGGGGGCAAATGTCAAGTGAAGTCATAAAATAAAAGTGGGAATTGTGAAAAGATTAAGATTAAATGTAATCCAGGCCAAATTTGCAAACTCTAATGATACTTTATTCTTTTCTTTTTTTTTTTTCCATTTATCAAATTCATAAACAAAGCAAATATGCTCTAAAATAAAGCTCTCATACAGAGAAATATGAAGCAGAAAAGAGGAATGCAAATAAATGCAGTACAGAATGAAACTTTATGACAATAATGAATAAACAGACATAAAAGGATTTACAGATCTGAGAATTAAGAAAAGAAGAAAAACATTATGTTACGTTACGTTACATTTCACTGCATTATGTCACAATACAGTGAAAATCCAATTGAATTTGGGATAATTTTTGTTATGCTACATTTACAGACTCAATAAATTTTACAATATGTTCAGTGTTAGATGTATCATATTCATAATGTATGGCAATCAACTTTAATTATGCTTCTGCACATTACATAATCATTCTTTTAAGTAAAAAAAAAAAAAAAAAGACTACAAAATAGATACATTTAAGAGGCTGGATAATGTTTGGAAAAATTCTGTCGTCTCTGTATTTGCAGATTTCTGGGAATATTGAACTGACTTACCACTTTGAGTTTTCAGATATTGTATCCTAGTTTTAGTGTAAGTTTTTATGTCTGATATTGTCCTGAATGAAACTTTTAAAGCTGTAGGATGATGTTTACAATGGTTCAATTAAAGCGAAATGATTAAATGAAATGACCGCTGACGTGCTAGATTTCAGCTATTATCATGTGCCTTTTACTCGTCTGTCTTTAATGGTGCTGCAGGCTGTCGTGCCTGTGGCATTAATTTTTGCAGCAGATGTCAAAACTCAGACAGCTGCAGACAACATGTATTTAACCTCAGAGCAGCACGTTCGCTGACCTTAACACACTCCCTCCTCTCTTAAAGCAGAGGGTCAGTAACCATCAGTAATTAGTACTGGTCTGCCTCAGCTGCCCAGTGTGGTCATGTGTCTGGGGAGATGGTGAGATAAGAACACGTCCACTACACACAAACACACAACACATGCTAATGCAGCCTGTTGATAGTGTCTGCTTCCATTTTATACATACCTTGCTACTAATGATCGGTGCTGGAGTGTAACTGAATACTTTTACTCAAGTATTCTTTGTTTCTGTGTAAATTTGTGGTGCTTCACTTGAATAGTTGCATTTTCTGCCATTTTTATCCTTCTACCACTACTTAGATGCAGTCTGTGCTTTTGTCACCACCATATTTTTCTTACAGCTTTAGCTCTGTTTCAAATAAAAGTTTTTCATCAAGTTACTGTCAATTGAAAACCCCACATTTCCAAATGCATTGATTTTAATAGTTTGTCAAAATCTGCAGGACTGAATGTTCATGTATGGAATTAATTTACAATTTTCTGTTTTAAGTAACGTCTTTTAAAACGTGTTTGGATTAGTTTGCATCTTTTTTCTGAACTCATGAAAAGTTTAATTTTTAGAAATACATAGTTCTCGCAGGACAACGATGCTACGAACAGGTTATGATCTTGTAGAATATGATGCACTGCTGCAGATTAAACAAGACTTGAATGTGTATGAAGTTATTCAAATGAACCTTGAATATCTGCAGTAAAATACAACAATTAACACAGCAAGTAATATGAAATATCATATATAACAGTTAAACCCAAACAGGAACTATTTTACTCCACAACAAGTGCTTTTTGTTCAAACTAACTTTTATTGATGATAATTTCACTTTGTATTATATTTTTAATTTGAGCAAAGTTTCTTGTGTTACTGGTGTTTATGCACAACTGGCCTGTTATGAGGGTGTTCTTCAATGCAGGTTTCATTAAGGATACAAATAAATAGTCCATATAAAATATAATTAAAGAGGACACTTGATCCATTACATGTTTCTTCTTGTAACAAATACCACTGAAAATAAATGGGTAGTCAATACACAAATATGATGAGGAACTTATACATTGGTCTGGTTTCCGAAAAATCGAGGCCGACAACCTCCCATGTAGACGTCAGAAATAAGATCATATCAGGTTAATAAGACCATGTGATGGCAAGGTGAGGCAGTGGGAGCAACGGCATTAACACTGATGGCATCATATTTAGATCAATTGTACTTTTAATCTCATCTGGTTATTTTCATGTATTTATTTACATATTCATTTTTATTAGCCCCTGTTTTCCTTATTTTCTCTCTCTCTCTCCTTTTCTTTTCTCTTCTTCTCATTTAGTTTCAGTTCCCTAATGATTATCTTTGGTCATACCCCTGATTTTTTTTTTTTTCTTCTTTTTGAGAAGCCCACATCACAATATTTACACCACATACACATCTTACATACTCCACCACACACAAAACATTTACACAACCAAGACAGGACATTCATGCATACTACCTCGTCAGTTACACATTTTCTTGCTTTTGTACATTACATGCCGTATATCTTAACCCCTCTCCCCTTCCCCCACATTATGATGACTTAATGTAAATGTAAATATTGTATATTATTGTACATAACTTTCCTTGTCACTTGGTGTCGCTTCAATAAAGGTTAAAAAAAAAAACAGTATTTTGTGAGTAATTTCTGAGTCAGTATTCTGCTAACTCAGTTTTGAAACATTTCACTTCGCTGGCCAGAAATCTGATTCTGCAGAGGGTTGTAAATCCTGTGCTGAGAAGCTAAAGCTTGTAAAAACATGCAATATTAGAAGTGAATTTCCTGCACAGTAACTTTTCTTCCACAGGTGTACTACAGGATAAAACCTGTCAAGCTCCCACTAGTGGTACATTTGTAAAGTGTTGCCCATGATGCTCCATTTAAATACATTGGGAACAAAATGCTTGTTTTACATTGTTTTTTTATTGAAATTTCAAACATTGTGCTGCGAGGAAATCTACACAAATTACAAATGTAGTACAAAGTTCACTAGCTTTTAAACACTTAATTTAATATCCCTGATAACCCTGACATAGTCTACGATTGTTTGGGGATGGTTAACATTACATTAAACTGACCTGAAATTAAATGCTAACTGTAGACATACAAGTTTTGTTGTTGGATCCATAATCTGCCAAACTTGTCCTTTCTTCTGATAGCTTGAAGCCATTTTGTCCTCCTTTATGGTTCCATTTAATTATTAGGTAAAATGTAAAACTTTAATCGGTGATTTTTTTTTTTTTTTTATTCATGGTGCAAAAGGGCACACAGCAACCTTTCAGCATTATGGCTGATGGCAAAAACCAGTTTGTTTCCCCCCGCGACTCTAACTGAATGTGACGTTTGTGGGCGTTCCTGTTGTTGCTGACTGTATTTATGATGTATGACAGCACAAACAAAAATTTTAATGGCACAAACGAAGCACAAACAAACACAACCATTTTGGTTAAATTTGGAGCAAGTGGGGGGCTGGCTGACCTCAGAATGACCTATAAAAGAATTGTTAGTAACTCAATAACCATAACAGCACAAATGAAGTGCAAACAAATGAGACTATTTATCCAGAGATTTCCGTTGGGTGGGGGGCCAATTTCACGCAGGTGATTTTTTTTTTTTTTTTTAAATCAAATTTTTTTGCGTGGTTGTTCACATTATAATTCAGTTGCGAATGCCATCAGACACATGTATGAAGTCTACAGTCTTGAAGTGACCTGGGGTCCATGTCACAAAGCAGGTTCAACAAACTCTAAGTCTAACCCTGAACTCTGAGTTGATCTACTCTGAGATAGGAAACTCTGAGTTTTCGGTTCCAGAACAGCCGATTTGAGTTAGCTTGATCAACTCGGAGTAGTTTCACTTGGAGTTAAGCGCATGCTCCACGACTATAAAAAGAGAGCATCAATGGAGCCCCGATTCGACAAGTCACCATGGCAATGGGGAAGCAGAGGGCTGCGTTTTTCACCCCATGGATTAGGTTGTGTATGTACATGATGGACTGTGACGGGAAACTACCACCCACACTGGAAAAAATCAAAATCTTACCAAGTGTATTTTTCTCATTTCTAGTCAAAATATGTCATCATACTTAAAATAAGACATAATCACTTAAAGAGTAATTTTTCAGTGAGATATAAGAACTTTTTTTTTCTTGAATTAAGCAAAAAAAATCTAGAATTAAGCAAAAAGGTGATTATGTCTTATTTGAAGTGTGATATTTTGACTTGAAATGAGAAAAATACACTTGGTTAGATTTTAATTTTTGCAGTGCAAAAAGATAATTGTCTGGAAATGCTGGAACATCTATGTGCGGTCTGAGAAGCAACTACCAGCAAATATTTAATTCTCTGCGCAGTGATGCTGCACCTTCATCCACAGGATTGTAGTCCAAAGGGCATGCCATGTTAGTGAAAACAGTCTCCGCCTACTGTGTCTAATGGACTTCTAATTTAGGCCTACTGACTGATTATTTATTTATTTATTTATTAAATAACAGAATTGCAGAACTATGTTACGTGGAAACTCACCTACTGACTGAATGAATGAGGAAATCAAATACAGTGTGTGGCTGAAAGAGGACGGAGACAGACAGAAACTTGGGGTTTCGTTGAGAAAAACCTGGTCCCGACCAGGTTAGATTCATAGAGTCTGTTACTACGGTAACTGACCGAGAGTTTAAGTTATCTCTGTCTGTAAAACATGATAGAGTTACCCCTCTGTCTGTGGTTGAGTTGCCTCCCTTTGTGAAATAGAAAACTCAGTTTCCCTCATTTCAGGGTTAACAGACTCAGAGTTTTCACTAAACCTGCTTTGTGAAATGGACCCCTGAATGCGCAGAAAAAGACATGATGCCACACGCAGCACACTGTGGTTATGGAAGTAAATATGGACCTTGCCAGGTCCCACCTCCTTGGGCACAGAATTATGACTGTTATGTCTGTTGCATTTCAATTTATCAGCATTTAAAAGCCAGATGTAATGCAACATGACCATTCAGACTGAAGTCACATTGCAAAACATCAGATATGTCACATCTCTGTCTGTTTTGCTGCTCTTTTCCTTCTCTCTAGCCCTTTAACCTTGTCACACCTCCTCATCAACCGATTACCCTAACCTGTGAGCACAGCTGTGTCTCATCAGGTGAGGTGTATATATTCACCTGTCTATTGCCAGGTTGTTCTTCTGCTTTGTGTGAGACATTCCAGTGTTATACTCCTGCCTGTTTTCTCTGTTTCTGACCTTGACTGTACCTGACCTGCTCTGCCTGCCTGTTCGCCTGACCACGTCTCCTCATCTGCTTCCTGGTTACCTACCTGTTTTCTGTCCCCGACTACATCTTCTGTCTGCGCTCATCTGGTTTTGTCTGGCTCTCCTGATTTTGACTCCTTGCCTGTCCCAGACTCACCTGTTGCATGCTCCTTGTCGGCTGCATATCTGCTGTGGCTGAACTCCTGAACACCGCATGTTTCACCTTGCCTCAGCACTGCTAAGGCTACTGGAGATGAATGACTGTTTGAACTCTGAATTCTCTCCATTTCCTGTGTATCCTGGACTCAATAAAGACTGTTCTACATTGAGTTCCCTGTCTGTGGTCTTGCATCTGGGTCGGTGCTACATTTTTTGCAAGATATGTATCCAATTTAGGACCAGATATGAAAGTGTTAAGGTTAGACCTGGGTCTGATTTGAAAAAATCAGATTGGTGCTGTTCACACTATCGCAAAAACAATCGGGTATAGGTCACACATGGGCAAAAAATTAGATTTGGGCCACTCTTCCTGCAGTGTGAAAGTACAGGCACACATCTATGGGTTAACCTGTAACCACCCCTGAATATTTACTGTGCAAGTTACATAAAAGTGCTGCTATATTCTCTCCAGCCAGGTTCAGTTGGCAGTGTGATCTGGTCCAATGTGTGTGATGGATTTGATCAGTGTGAGCTTTCAAACACCTCTTCCAAGTGAAGCTGATCCATAAATGTCAGTTTCTGGAAGACTTTAGTTGTCTGTACAAACACACTTGCATGTTAAGTGACTCATCCAAAACACACATGCCAAAGAACATATGGAAGTGATACTGAACCACTTTAGACAAGAACACAAATACATGACTACAGGCACCTGTACATACTGTACACTCAAATACAGAAAAAACCAAAAAAAAAAACAAAAAAAAAAAAAAACAGGTGCAAACACACTGTGCTGCTATAATTAAACTGTATGTGTAGTTCTTTTCTGCTGACTAAGCTTAAGTCAATCTGCCCCTTGATGTGAATAAGCACCAAGCCAAAAAAAAAAAAAAATTAAAATCAACAAATGAAATCATCACACAATAAGAGCAATGTAGTCAGCAAACTGCACAAAATTATCAACATTTAAAAAAAAAAAAAAATGAACATGAAAAGTAAAGTGTGTTGTAAAATTACCACTGATGTGGCTGAATCATCCACCTCACTGTTTACCATTATAATGAATTTGAAGTTCTCTGTAATGTATTGATTACTACATTGTAATTCAAGGTGTTTACTTTGGGTTTGGTAGTTGCTGTAAAACCTGAAATTCTGAAAGAGGAAAACTTGGCCTTTATTTTTCTGAAGTGTTTCTGTCGTATTCTATATGTTCAATGTGATGTGTATAAACATGCTGAAATGGAACAAACCTTTACCTTACCTTACAGATACCTACATGATATCATTAAAATGTAGACACAGTTCCATAGATGACAGTGTTTCAAATAAAGTACACCATGGTGCTGTTGCTGCTTTGAAAGACTCATTCAAGCATTGCTATATTTTGACTGAAGTTTTAATTTAACACAGAAGTTTGATGCTTACCTGCAAATGTTATGTCTTACAGGGTTTGTGTGTAGTGGTTTTATGCAATAATCCAAATACTGATCAAGTATCTAGGCCAGTGCAATCTGCAAAAATGGTGGGAACTGAGAAGAAGCTGCAGGGCTCTCCTGCTGCTCTCCGGTGTTTTATCTGGTTCACATCTGCAGTATTCAATATTAACCACAAGAGAGCAGGCTGCACCCACATCTCCAAGACAAGCAGTCCACACACATCTGCACTTATTTATCCAGGTTAAGACAGCACTCAAGTATAGAACAGTTTCAAAGTTTATACAAATCATGTGTTTTACAGTGTTCCTACAATGCTATCCTTTCCATGCTTAAAAACATGTTTCAAGTTAATATTTTACTTCATTTCTCCAGCTGTGAACTTGAGCCCCCTGCTGAATGTTTTTTTTTTTTTTTCCTGCAGTCATGTCTCATGTTTAGGTCCAGTGGTCGCTATGGTAACCTGTGCACTCTCATGACAGTGCTGTAATTCAAGCTGCCAGTCAGGTAGAGCAGGTAACCACGCCGACATGAATGATTTAGACAACAGGTGTGTGTAGAGGAGGAAGAGGAGGAGGAGTCAAAGGACAAGAGAAAGAAGGAGAAAAGAGTAAGACAAGAGGACATATTAAACAAAAGAAATGGTAAGCATGGACTCAAGAAAACTGGATCTTATTGAGTGAAAGAGTCTGTGATATAAGTATAGAAATACAAAAGAATCCAACCTGGAGGAGAAGGACAGTCAGGCCATGGAGGCAGAGGTCGATGAGGATGATGGCACTTTTACCAACATCTCTCTGACAGATGACACAGGTAATCACACACAATAGAAATACAGATTTAATTAATATCTTAATATAATCACTTAAGTAGTTAAGTGTTGTGTTTTAATGTGAATGTAACATCCATAAAGAAGTCATAAATTACCAGTGCTCATGACTGAGACACACTGTGATCAAGGGAAAGTCTGTCATTTTTTAAAATTTTATCCTGACTGAAACAGCTGTTCACATGGCACAATGTTAAAGTGGCAGAACAAAGGGCAATGAGGAAACACTTACAATAATGTAGTCACATGGGGAATGTTGCACTTTGATAGGACTGAGGTGTGGCTCCTGTTGAAGCAGCACCATGTTGTTTTCTGTGCTATGTATTTGATAAACATTTGTATGTTCACAGCACCAAATAACTGAGGCTTTCTTATGGTAAACTGAATATTTTCAAAACCTAGAAGCTACAGTATGTGACAAGACCTCAACACATGCTTTAACAATCCTGCATTATTAATGCTAAGTGGTTTTAAGTTTTCTGAGATAATAGTAATAGATACAGTATATTCAGCTAAAATACACAATATGAGCTAGTGTTACTGTATTGGAGATCTTTTTGAGATCTAGAACTATGATTGTGGCAACTTTTCTCTACATTTAACCTTTCCTAACTGATTTATGGTAATTTTATCATCTGCATTTTGTATTTTTCTGTGAAAAACAGGTATTTTCCTACATGTAATTTACTGTTCATGCAGATGTTCATAAACCTCACAACAAATTCAAAGGGTATTATATCAAAACAGAGTAAACTGAAGAAAAAGTGATATGATCAGCAAAATGTATCATTAACTGAAAGTAAAAGCAAGTATCTACAACCAGTTATTTGTCAAACAACATGAGTATTATAAGAGAATAAAATGTTCCAAAACATGCTGGTGGTTCCACATTCACTATGGAACCTCTGAAAGTCCAAAAAAAGACACATCTGATGCTACTGAAAGGCTGAGAAGCTTCATTTCACCTGAATTATGTAATGTGTTAGTGGTTCAAAATGTATTAAACATGTTAGATCGGTAGATACTTTTGGTTGACTGCTGAGGGTAAACCTTTGTCCAAGGAGACAAGACTCAATAAAAAGTTGGGCACAAATTCAAGACAGCCAAGTCAAGACAGCTGCAGAGATACAGTATCACTAAATTGTCTGATTTATGTCAATAACATTGTCTCTCTGAAAACATTTCTTTTAGATGTAAAATTTCACTGCCAATTTTTGATTTGGCTTTTCACAGGCGGCCTCATGTACCTTCCTCAGTTGGCTGAGAAAGCCAGATATGACAGCAGAAAGTGGAAAACCAGTCTTGTACCTTGACCTTTATCATTTTGTCAAAATAACAAAAACAGGACTGAATAACAAATTTCATCTGAAAATTCAAAAAACTTTTTTTTTTATACATATATTACTAAAAATTAGAATGGAATGATATTTCAAGTTACCAGAGAACAGTTGGTATTACTTTAGCTGTGTTGTGTATTGTATTTTAATTCACTGTAATTCACGGTGAGTTCTAAATTACGTAGCAAAATACAGACATTAAATGGTGGGGAATCACCGCAGCTCTATAACACAGGTCTGCCTTTAATTTTTTTTTTGGAAATGTTTAGGTTACAGTTACACATAAAATAGACAGATACATTAAATTTTGCCTGCCTAGAAAATTAACTGGCCTGATCATGTCATACTCTATCAGTGTGTGGAATATTAGAAAAATGTGTTTAATACAATGCCCTTACCATATATTTGGTCTTGACCTAGCCTTGCCTCACAGAGATGTTGTGCCCACCAAAATTTCTACTTAAGTAAGGTAACAAAGTACAAATACTTTGTTACCTTACTTAAGTAGAAATTTTGGTTATTCGTACTTTACTGGAGTAATTACTTTTCAGCCAACTTTTTACCTCTACTACTTACATTTTCACAGTTACCTGTACTTTCTGCTCTTTACATTTTAAATAGCCTCCTTACTCCTATTTCATTTCAGCTTGCTTTCATGCCAGCTTGTCATTGTTAAAAAACTCAAAAACTATCCAGATAAATCGTGCCATCCAAATGGAGTGAATATGAATGTGGTTGGATGAGACGTATAAACATACCCCATTTCAATACCCTGTTGGTTTGTACATGATCCTTCGCACCTGCACATGACAAATCATGCCACACTCCAGCAAGGACAAAGCAGACATATGTAGCCTAGTATGAAGATGGCAGAGACTCAAGAGAACTTGAGCAAAATGTCCCAACCAAGCACCAGCAAGGAGGTTGGTAGCAGCCAGGAAGACCACTTTCAATGGGCATATATGCAGCTGAAACACGTAGCCTAGTGCATCCCAAATTTTTCAGCATTAACATCTTAATATTATATTATAGCTTTTTGTTGCAACTCTCCTTGGGCTTGTGTTTAGTTATTTGCATATCAACCATTAGGACACATTGCACCTTGTAGGAATCTGCATTCCTACTGATCTGAAATGTTGCCATGGTAAAAATGTTTGTGTGAGATGTTGCAAATAGTTACCACCATAAACGTCAAATTATGATCTCTTTTAAATGTAAAGGCTGATTTTTCATCATGAGTGAGAGTTGAAGAACCCAGATGGTTACTTGTGGATGAAAATGATGTGCATTTGTTAGAACATAACAAATACATCTCAAATGTAGAAGTGGAGTATTGAAAACAGTTATAATGGGAATAAAAATCTGTGTCATAACTGAGTAAAAACAAACTATGAGGCAATGAAATCACAAAACTAAATATTCATGGTTATTGCAAGATATTTACACAATTAACAAAATTATATCATGACATTTGAAATTAACAGTTTGTAAATATTAGCAATGAACCATCTGAATGAGTCAACGTGTGTGTGTATAAATTACATACTGTTTACTGAAGTAAACAGTATGTAATTTACAATACACCTCAGAGACAAATACTGTACTTTTTACTCCAGTATGTTTGACTGACGAGCTTTATTTACAATTAGTCATTCTCTTCATTTATATTATCAATCAAAAAACATTACATACAGTGAAATAGTAAAATGATGACAAGGAAAAGTGAAAGTATGTTAAGAATGTATAAATTTTACGGAGTGGAGTATTTTCTGGGTGGTATTATATACACTGTTGCCTGAAAAGTTGCAGTAATTGTGTTTCAGATACATTCCTCTTTTAATCTTTTTCCTTATTTTATTCTTACTTATTTTTTATTATTCATACACATCAGTAATCACCTTTGACCAGGTGTGATGATTACGCTGGAGCCCTAGTTACACTTTATCTATCAAGAATAAATTATACTGTCACAATCATATCAGGAGATGTACGATTAATATGAATATTTTATTCAAACTCTGTGGGCATCAATCAATCAATCATCAATCAATCAGTCAAATGTCATTTATGTAGCGCCACATCATAACAAAATTTATCTCATGACACTTAACCAGACCCTTAAGCCAATTCACAGACACCCAACAGAAGCCTCCAGGACCAAACACTTGGTGACAGTGGCGAGGCAAAACTTCCTTTTAACAGGCAGAAACTTGGAACAGGCCTCAACTCTTGGAGGATGGCTGTCTGCCTTGAGGTAGAGGAAGACAAAGAGCAAGAGAGATTGGGGGAGGGGGTTGGAGGGAAGAAATAGGGGGAAACACATGGATGCACTGTGTAATCTGTGTGCTTGCCTCTTGCTAGAGTTGTGGATTTATGGCTAGATGCAATGTAAACACAAGAAATAGTACCAAAGAGGGGATGTTTATAAAGTACTGCATATATTTTGATGAAAGTTATGTTGTTCCACATTTCATTTGTACATACAAGTTATTTATTACAATTAATGTTTGCTATAAGTGTAGGTGTGAATGTGAGAGTAACTGGTTGTTCATCTCTATATGTTGGCCCTGCGATGAACTGATGACTTGTCCCAGGTGTACCCCGCCTTCACCCATAAGTAGCTGGGATAGGCTCCAGCAACCCCCGCAACCCTAGTGAGGATAAAGCAACATGACAAGTGCACCCAATAACCACTAACGACCTGTGGACACAATCCAACCAAGAAAGAAAACAACTGTGTCTGGGGCAAATGACACTGAGAATCCTTGAGAGAATATTCAATAGTGTCAGTGTCTACAGTGAAAGATGGTTCCTATCTCTTCCCCACCCCTATATGTGAAAAAAAGTCAGAACTGAGGAAGCAGTGATTGTGGGAACATTTAACATGTTAGTGCCTGAAATTCACATGGAAGTGAATGGGATGAAAAATCAGCACATGGTGCACTAAGAGGCCTGTAGATCGAAAACAAAAATGTTAAGATTAACAAGTGAATTAGCTTTTGAAAGAAACATGTTTTTCCAGCAATTTGATGTAGAAATTGTTGCTGAATTCCCAGAAATGTGAAAACAATGAAGAGTTGTTTGTAGACTTTTCAAAAAACCTGTCTTAACTCTAAGAGGTAGAGCGCAGAGGTATCCAGCCAATCAACTGTCAGCATTCTGTTCCCCGTGTGTATGTGGTTTGGTCAATTGCATTGTGTGTGAAATCCGTACATGATATTGATATATTCTTCGTGCCGGGCCACACTTTTTTCATATGTGATTGTAGGTTAAATCGTGTGTGAATGGTAGCAATTTGAAAATGGCAAGTACTGATTGTGGATATACTACTACACAGCTGTTAGTACCAACAATGAAAAATTCTACCTTGCCAGTAACTATATGATAGACACTATCACAACTATATGGATAAATGAATAATAATGGTAGGGGCAGGAAAGAATCAGGAACACAGCAGCAGGTCCAGAAATGATCCAGGGAAAACCTGTGAGGACATAAAGCACAGAGACTCTGGGGAAGAAGTCAAGTCAGTAACATGTATTTGTTGAGGGAAGGAGAGGAGGTCAGACAGGAGGAGGAGCAGAGAAGGAGTATCCTTCATTTAAATCCCTTGTATGATTTCAGTCCAAAATAAATTTCCCCTTAGTAATGTGTTCTGACATTTTCAGCTCCTTTTGTAAGTGTTGCAGAAATTAAATAAATAAACAAATAAATAAATAATGGGGCTTTTCCTGAAAAAACCCAACTGAAGATTCAGTTTCAACTCCAACACTTTTAATCATGGTACTACTATTATTACTCAGGTAAAGGATGTGAATACTTTTTCTATCAGAGCAGTAGTTTCTACTGCTGTTGTATATGGACCTCTCAGACTGAGCACAGATGCAACACAGAGAGGCTTGAGAACCTACCTCACGTGTAGCCTATATACATTCATGGGCGTTCACACCAGCCTCCAACCACTTCATGCATACATAGAGACAGATGCACAGTCAGAGAACTACATGCACTAAACCAAAACACACCCCAACAGGCTGTGGTGTGGATGACACTTCTCGTCAGGGCTTCACTGCCAACTGATGCTCTACTTGTGGGCATGCGTGTGTAAAATACTGACGGGGATAAATGCGATGCCTAAGGATCTGTAGTAGGGTAGCAAATGTGCTCGGTCTACCAGTGATGGGTGGTTTGTAGGCGGTGATAGCGCCCCCTGTCGGCCAACACCATCACGTCCTAGATCGTGATGACAGTGTGGTTAGATACTGAAGTACCGGTAGAACCATCCTCATCCTCTTCATCTCAGAACCTGTGTGCCTGTTTGCATCCGGACACTCCGCTAAAGGAGAAGAGAGTTTCTGCTTTGGGTTAGTTTCAAAAGGCGAACTGTGCTGCTTGTTTTGTCGTTTGGTGTAGCTTTAAAATACAAGATAGTGATTTCTTTCAAGCCCATCTGAAGCTAATACTAGCTGCAGCCATTTAGCGTTAGCTTGTAGCAGTATTGCACCGAAAGAGACCATACAATTATTATTTATCCGGAGTTACAGTAAGGTCAGTGGTCATTATTATATTTTTGGGTGTTTTCTTTTTGCGTATACATTAGCCTTTGATTTAGTATTGACGTTGCCATCGTGAGTTACATGATAGTCGTGGTGTAAATAACTACAAGCCAAGTGGCTAACATAGCTAGCGCTAACAGTAGTGCGTCAATAATCGGACACGACATTGTTTGTAACATTTTTCGTATTATTTTTGCGTATTTTTTATTCACAAAGTTCGCCTCGATACTGACAAGCCATTAACACTCCCGTAAAGACACCCACGAGGTTTTAGGGCTGTGTGACTGAGGTGGTCCAAGCTTTATAGATAACTAATATACTTAGCGGTAGGGTGGAAGCTTGACGGTAAACGAAGACAATAAAACGTCTACGAGGACGGCTATGAAAGGACCCTTCATACCTTTGGATGTTAAGTTTCTATGGTATTATGAAACTAAACAGTCGTGAGGGTCGTTAGTAAATGGCTTTGGCGACAGGATTCATCGGACTGTTCGACAGAAAATGGACAGACACTAGGGGTCACCGTCAGCAAATCACCAGTCCATAGTGTGGGTGCGGTGTCTCGTCCCACTCAGACTTTGACAGATGACCCGCCTCCCCACTCCCAGGATGCCTTAATACATCTTCCCGTAATGCATAACAACAATCAAGAGTCTAGCTTCTACGCAACAAAACAGCAACATCTTACCTCCTAATATCATACCAGTGTTGTTACTTTATGCAGTAGTGGAAGACGTATCCTTTACTGAAGTAAAAGTACAAATAGCTCACTGAGAATACATCAGTACAAATACAAGTCGTGCATTCAAGACATGTTAAGTAAAAACTATCTACAAAATGCTCTTACGAAAAGTAAACATTTCCCTATCAGTGCTCTTCTTCAGTGGGTTTTCATTTTAGCCTTGGAGATGCTATCTTGTGTGGTAGCTTTTGTACACAGATATGGTAATAATAGTGATACATTTTAAAATTTTTGATACAGTGATGTGATATCACATGTGTGCACCCTGTGATATATTGAAAAAGTTCACATTTTCTTGTCTATAGACTGCACTGCTTGCAGTAATTTTTAGCATCACTTTGCAAAAATTCTATAGTTTCCAATCAGCATATTGTAAGTTATGGCATGGTCTGAGAGTACAGGAGACTTCTGCATCTACTTCCTTTCCTGTGTTTTCAGGCTGTTGATAATCTACTCGTATCACACAGCTTTTCTGTAAGCATAGGCTAAGTCAGATGACTAGATTAGTTCATTCATTTTCTGAACCTGCTTTATCCTCACTAGGGTCAGGGGGGTCGCTTAGAGCCTATCCCAGCTACATATGGGCAAAGGCAGGGTACACCCTGGACATTTCGCCAGTTCATCGCAGGGCTGACATATAGAGACAAACAGTAACTCTCACATTCACACAATTGGGAAATTTAGATTAACCTATCAGTGCATGTCTTTGGATGGTGGGAGGAAGCCGGAGTACCCGGAGAGAACCCACGCAGACACAGGGAGAACATGCAAAGTCCACACAGAAAGGTGCCACCCCCATCGACTGGGTGTTGGAATCAAACCCAGGACCTTCTTGCTGTGAGGCACGAGTGCTATCCACTGCACCACCGTGTCACCTGACTAGATTGGATTAAATTAATTAATGAACCTAATCTAGTCAGATTAGGTTCAGTTTAATTTTATTTGTAGAGCCCTATATCACAAGAAGGTTGTCTCACAGGGCTTCACAGAGTTAGTTGGATATAAACAAACAGTCAAATAAACAGCAGATGAAGGAAATGGATTGTCCCAGCCATCCCCTTCCTTAGACCCTCTTTCTCGGCAAGGAAAAACTCCAGAAACCCTGTGGGAAAAGAGAAACCTTGGGGAGAACCACTGTGAAAAAGAGATCCACTCCCATGGACAGTCAGAAGTGAATTGGCCATGATTCTGCTGCTGTGCTCTGTGTCTCAACACTGTATCTTGGAAAATTAGCCTCACTTACAAGAGATGGTATGAAACATTGTAAGGACATCTGTATTTATATTTAGTCTTTTAATTTGGATTGTGAGGAAGTGTGTGTATTTTCAAATTTTGAAGTTTTCCTCACTGATTTTGGCTCCTGCAGCTTTTAGCGGTCTAAAAGTATATAAACATAAATGCATATTTTTAGTCATATCACCCAGTAGAGTAGGTAAGTTACATAAAATGGAAATGCACAGGGAAAATATCTGAGTTACATTCTTTTAGTGAAGTCTGCACAGAGGCCTGTTGTCGGCTGTACGAGGCTCACAATGTGGCTCTTCTCTTTCAGGGGACAGCGGATCTGCAGCCCTGTATACTAAACAGGAGGACGAGCTCTTCATCATGAACTGTGACATAGATGGTACAACTTATTATACTGAACAATGTGTGAGAGGGCTGCAGAAAGTTTGTTTTTGGCACCTTCACCTCGGTGTGTGTTGTGTGTTTCAGGAGACATGGAGAACCAGGTGGAAATGGAGGAAAAAACTAGACTAATAAATCAGGTCTTGGAGCTCCAACACACACTGGAAGGTAAAGTGACATTCTGAGACGTTACTCTACATCTATATTTTGTATATTTACAACATTTAGGAATAGACTGTCTGCCTTCATTGGTTATCAGATTAATTTTTTAAATGTGTATTTTCATGTCTTTCTATCCAGTAAAATCAACAGATATTGTAGTTTGGTTCTGAAGCAGTTCTAATCCACTTCTCACTGTCTTTCTGGAACAGACTGAGTAATAGCCTGTCAATGCGGAGATGACAAAAGTACATTTTCTTTGACCTGACTTTGATGCTATTTAACACGTTATAACATGAAACAAATTTATTCTCAAGCTTGATTGACATTTTTGTTGCTACTTCAGATAATGGGTATTGTCTTCTTGATTGATAATAGCCTTTATTGGGTCTACAAAAAATGTTCTTGAGGGCTGTTAAAATACTGACTTATGTTAGACTACCAAAAATATGTACAAACCTCATTACAGAAATATTGGACAATGGTACAGAATCAAAAATAAATTCATATCACTAGTTCTGCTTTGGATGGCTCAAGCATGGACAACAACAAAATTACGTATTTTTAAAAAGAGTGGCAGTGGCAGTCAAATATGTTATCTTTTAGTTTTACTGTTTTTATATTGGTGAATGAAAATTATATCATCACTATGAAAAATAATCTGATAAGTCAAGTTGGCAAAGGAAAATATAGAATAATGATGACCGGCCTCAAACATCTTCTATACATGTGTTGCTTCCAGTGGCCAGTGGTTTGAGAAAATACTATTCTTTATTTTTGTATTCTTTCTATTTTCGTAAATCTACTATTACTTTTCCTGGCAGATCTATCAGCACGAGTGGACGCAGTCAAAGAGGAGAACCTGAAGTTAAAATCAGAAAATCAGGTCCTTGGCCAGTATATTGAGAACCTCATGTCGGCCTCCAGTGTCTTCCAGACCACTGACACTAAGGGCAAACGGAAGTGAGCTAACCGTCTGACAAACCCCCGGCATTCTGGGCCAGTGGCCACAGCCATGTGGTTGGAGAGGCAGCTGTTGTCTCAGCAGACCTGGATGTTTCTGTAAATTCTTTGAGCTCAGCTGTCTGAGTCAACATGAACAACTTAATCGTCACATAAATAGACTTCTCCTCAGTCCAGTTGGAGCCAGAAATATCAGATTAATCTATATATTGTGGCCCAGGTCTGTTTTGCAGCAGCTTCCTCTCCACTCTACAGAGGAGGTAGACCTTACCTTTAACCAACACAGATACAGATCAGAAAAACCATAATATGCATATTAAGTCCTTAAGGGTCTTCTTTTTTTTTTTTTTTTTTTGTACATCAGGTTTTGTCTTAATCCTTTGTCTAAATAGGATCTTGAAAATAAATCTTAGTGTTATCAGGTTTTCTGTGGTTTCCCAAACTTTTTCTCCGTATCCCAACCATATAAGTGAGTGAAAAACAAACTATTTAACCATGGATCTTCTGTTTAACACTGGGTTATTGTGTTATTTATTTTGTAAAGTATTTTGTATGTGAGCAGGATCTGAGTTTTTGTAGCTCTGGATGTCATCATTTGTTCCTCTTCTTCAAAACTGGCAAACTGGACAGTATTACTGAAAACTAAAAATGTACTGCGATCGCATGTATGAGTAGTGTAACTACCGAGTGTTTTTTTTTCTTTTAGTTTGATATGTTTGCATATTGTCAAATCTAATGAACTTGTTTTTTCGACCATAAAAAGGTACTGACAAGTCTTTTATTTGGAAGTGAACACAGGCAGGAATGTTACAACAACATACTGTATGTAAAAGCACAGAAACTTAAGTTTGTGGGTAAAATTGTACATTTAATGTGATTGTTTTCATTTGAAGTAACTGATTTTACACTTATATGACACTGGCACAAGCTTTTTTTTTTTTTTTATATTTTCCACCATTTCAATGTTTCATCTAACGCATCATCTGACCTAAAACCAGAGGAAGTGGTTGATGGTAAATATGGTAGATGGTAAATGTATAATCATTGTTGCAACAGTTATATGGTGTGGTGGTGGGGGTACAGAACAGGCCAAATGACATGGGGAAGATGAGGAGGAGGAGGTGAGACGAGAAGATGAAAAAGAAGTAGAAAGAACTGTTTTTCCATTTGTCCTGGGAGAGCAAAAGCGTCAGGAGGTGTCGAGTGTTATTGATCGGCTGTGCCTGTTGGAGTGGTGATGATGGTAAAATGATGGGAGAAGGGAGCAGGGCGTTTCCTGTCCTCCTCCATCACAGCTGCCTCGCATTAAAGGAACAAGAGATCAGAGCAGAAGGCGAAAAGGGAAATTGTATCATGTAAACTAAATGAGAAAGCTATTTCTTTTTTCTTTTGAACTGATGTGTAGGTTAAAGTCACTCATGTTCAGACTGGGGGCTGTAAACATCACTATATTCTGTAATTTATTCATGTTATTTTGATATTTTTAACAGCTGTACAGTAGTAACTCCTGTTTATTTTTTGTTCGTTATGGCATGCTGAATGTGCCCTAACTGCACACGTGCTACCAACTGTTTTGTGTGTAGAATCTTCACCTTTAACCATTTTTGTTTGAATAAAAACCTAAGATTATTCTGTGATGTGCTTTTTTTGTAACCTACACACCAGGTGGTATTATAGTTTAGAGTTTTTTTTGTCTTCGTTTTATGTACGTTGAAATAGTTCTGTGCTTATTTTGAACTGACTTGTTTTCATTTAACTTTAATTTAGTTTTAGTGCTTATTTACTTGCTTCTGCCACTGAAATTGACGTATTTACCAGCTTTGTCTGGTAAACAATGAATTTTACATAATTAATTTTCCTGTGAGTTCCTGATGTCATGAATACAGATGATTACATTTTGGCCATTCTCTGTCAATGATCATGGCCTGGGAAGAACTCCAAATTTTCATTTTACCACAGGATAAAGTATAAAATATCACGAATATAAAAGCAAAAGTGCTAAATGAAGTGACATAAAATGGAAGTACATACTTATTCTACAACATGAATTAAAGTTAATTCATAAATCTGCATTTTTAGGAAATTGTCTCAGCCTAATGAAAAAAAATCTGCAACACACACTAGGTCCTCTGATGAAGTACATGTACAGGCTGACAAACTGAACAGTAAACTGAGCTGTTTTCTGATGATTTTGAGTAGTTAATATTCAGTGACTCAACTCTTGAATGTGCATTTTTACTACACAGCCTGGCCAAATACTAAAAAAACAAAACTATTTAACTCAGATCTGTGCACTGGATTATTATGTAGTGATCGTTTCCACTGCAACTCATTTCAGACTCTTATTTATTTAATAATGCAGGATTAAACAGGCTCAATGAAGGTGAATGTGTCCTGTAATCTATGATCCAATCAAAAAAATGTGGCCTTTTTGTCAGCTGTATTTCAAGCCAGATTTCTGGAAGCTTTAACATGGATTAATAATAGTTTGCTAAATGTCATGATTTTTAACAGTAGCATTTTAATTCAGAAAATATTTAACTGATAAGTCTAAGTTAGCTATAACACTGCAACACAGTAACTAACCAGTGAAAGTGAAATCCATCCACATCCCCAACATAATAAAAGTAACAAGATACATTCAGGTTTTTGTATTAAATAATTTTATTTTTTCAGAGCAATGTACAATTTGCAAACAAATGTAAACAGGGATCTCTGCCAGTGTCTGGCAATGTGAACTACAAAAGCTTCCGACAATAATATAAAAAAAATAAATTAGCATCGACATCTTCCCCAGGTAGCAATCTAGGATCAGCCCTGCATCTAGTGGAAAGTCTGGGAAAGAATTGCTGTGTACTGACTGAAAGAGACACGTCTTCACACGTTTCGTATCTGCAGATTTATTTCTATCTGCAGATTTATAATTATTTATTTTTGACAAGCGAAGACTGAGGCAGACAAATGTTGTTGCTTTGCCCCAACCACTAATATCAATATTTATTTCATCACAAATACATTTCATCATTCATCACATTTCAAATAGACCTAGGCTCAGAGTAAGCACATTGGTGGCATTTAAGAAAACTGCCTCAAGTCACTCAAAACACTGCAATGTATTAAATATGTATTCATACTGCCAGAAAAGAAAACCAATAAATAGAGTTGTCAGTGCTAAATCCTTTTATAACTTAGAAAAAACACATGATGCTTCTTAAAAACTAGCTAAAATCTAAACAAAATTATCCTTTTTTTTTTAAAAAAAAAAGAAGTAATCTTTTAAAAACTAAGCTGAGGCAACTTTTCAGCAGAAATGTCCCCAGCCTTGTTCTCACAGCCCGGCATTAAACCCCTTCCCCCCTGGCCTTGTCTGGAGAGCCAAACAATATTGAAGAAAGAAGAAACCAAAAAAAAAAAACAAAAAACAATTTCCTCAATTACATCCTTGAACATTTTGAGACCAAAAAGAACATGAGAACAACTTCGGAAATGCAGCCCCTGTGATATGTTGAGAAATGAGATGAAGAGCTGGAGTCGATGGCCGAGACAAGGTGTTCTTCAGCTCTGAGGAGATACTGACTCTGGAAAAGGTTGGAAGCTGAACCTGGGAAGAGCCTTGGCGGCTTCTATTCAGATTGACAGCTGTGACAAGGTGAAAGGGAACAGAGGGGACGGGGCTTTTTAGGCTGACAGGAGAAAGTGATGCTAACAAGAGGATGTTTTTTTTCTCCCAGATGTGTAATGGGCGTAGCCAAGGGGATGGAGATGTGAATGGGGCAGCTGGGGTGACTGTAGGCTACCAGGTGGTTGCTGGAGCAAAGACATGCTGCTTCATTAAGGAAGAGAGAGGGGGGAGGGGAAGCAGCAGAGACGTGGGCCCTTCCATAGACCGGACAGGAGACAGCAGGCAAGGTGGACTTGACCTCCTCAGTCTTTCCGTACCCTCCTCTTTCTCACAGCTTGTTTGTGGCTCTCTTCAGTGGAGTCTTCTGTCTCCTTGGGCTGTGGATTATGTGAAGGGAAAGAAATGAGGAAAAAACACAATTTAATGAATTTAATAAATAGAGCTGGCCACTCAATTGAGAAAAAAAACATGTATTTTTCTTCTTTGGGTTTATACTGGTTAATTATAAGACTGAATTTATATTTATTTCTTTTGTCTGAACTCAAAACTGCTTACACTGAAGCCATTATTCATTCACACACTGGTGGTGAACTACATCTGTATCCACAACACATCCAAACTGATGGAAGTATGGCTGCCACTCTGGGCCAAACAGCCCCTCCAACCACCACCAAACATTCACAGATACACCAGTGTGAGTAACCCTGGGTAGGTAAGTGCCTTGTTCAAGGACACAAGGACGCATGACAAGGAGCCCAGAGTGAGATTTGAACTGCCAACACTCTGGTTATTGGATGACTGTACAACAACATTTGGAGTTGTAGAGCAGAACTTTTTAAACTAGACAGACACCTTTCTACCATTTTCAGCTAATTAAATGAAGAGCGACGTACATTATTTTTTGAAACATTATTTGAATTATCTACATTGCTTTCAAGTCATAAAAGCCGGATAAAATAAAAACTACACACCCAGAAATTGTGGAGGTGATGTCATTATAATCTCTCCATGCTCTGTTCAGAGCTGTTGAAGGTGTCTACAGTTTCAAAATGACTGGATTTGTAATTTTCACTTTTTTTAAATACTAGTCCACCCAAATCACATGAAATGAGATGAAATGCATTGAGGTAAGGGTCTTCTTGGTGTTGGTGACATGTATCGTGAAATGAGAGTGGTTTCACTCAAAACCAGTTATTTGGCTTTTAAGATAGTAAATTAAAAGTTCACTTTTATTTTCAACCTCAGCGTTTAGCCAGTCCTAGTACATTGGGGCACTGCTGTTAAAGAGAACTGCATGGTACAGTTCTCCTGGGAAGCAAACTTTGAACCTTTTTGCTGTCAAGTGAGGTTGCCAACCACTGCACCACCATGCCACCCTTATTTTCATCTTTACCACAAGCCTGTGACTTTCCTGATTTGTATAATTAGGTTTTAAGCAAACATCATTAGTGTAAATGGTGACATAATTCACATGGGATAACAATTATGTTTTGCCACTGACTGCCAGTCATATTTTTTCAGGTTTTTTCTGAAGGCATGCTAGAAGGGGCAGGGCTTCTGCTCTATTGGGGAGAGAAAGTTAAAAATGTAGAAAAAAGGAGAAAAAATAGTTTTTACCCTAACAACATACTGATCAAAGATGAAATGTTGCATTCAAGTGCATCACATAAATTAAAAAATCTATAATGTCTCAAACAGTAAAGTTTTATGTTGCAAACACCAATGATGTGTTTACCTACATAAATGTGTGCATTAAAACAGAAATCATAAAATACATATAGGAAGCAGAGGTCAACTGGTAGCAGATTTATAAGGGCTAACATAAAATAATTTGGAGAAGTAACAAGCTGATAGATGACTAACTCCCACTTCATGCTTATGGAGTCACCGATAAATAAAAGTGTTTGGGGGGGAGAGGGGTTGAGGAGATGAAGATGGGGATGGAGGTGGACTGCCCGAAGTGGACAGAGGGCGCCCAACTCCCTCCACCACCACTGGGTCCGGACCGTTGTGCATGGACAGACAGGTGTGTGTCGACGAGGAGGCTCTATGATGCTCCCCTCAATGCCTCAGGACAGCCTCCTTCAGCATTCTGCAGCAGTCCCTGCCCGTGGAGGATCGGCAAGCAGCCCGACCAGCACTGGCTGCAAGAATGACGATAGTCCCAGGTGAAGAGAGTGGGTGAGGTGCCATGGCCGCAGGTGGGGGACCCACCGAAGTAAGTGGTAGAAGTTTTTACTGGGACTAAAAGAATAAGTGCTGACATTCAAGTGGTTCATAACTGCTGCCTGTAGCTGTCTGAACCTCCTGAAGGTTGGTGTGAGAATACCAGAATATGGATCTGTGACGTGTACAACACATGCATACATCACCGTCTGTAAAGGTGAAATGTGAGGATCTGGTTATTCCTCAGTTCACAGGATCCACCCACGCCACTGCCGCCAAACCCAAAACCCAAAGTGATACTCACTGCATCTTCTGACGTTCTCTCAGGAGCTTTGCTTTCCTCCACTTCTTCCTCCTCATCCTCTTCATTGTCTCCCTCTACACTGTCCACCCCCACCCTGTCTTCCTCCTCTTCTTCAGCTTCCTCTGTTGCCTCTAAGCAAGGCAGAGTAAAGGGTGATAATAGAGGATAGAAAATTTTCAGCAAAATCACCCTTATGTTTGACGTTTGGTTTCCTTACCTGTTGCTTGGGCACCTTCTGCAGCCTCGGCCACTTTGTCTTCATCATCTACCACTGCTGCCTCGTCTTCCTCCTCCTCCTCCTCCTCCTCCTCCTCTTCTTCTACATCTCCTCGGGGCAGGTCCACCTTCTTGTACACATAATCATCATCTGATTTCTGGGACAGACACAGGGGGCAGATCATAGTTAGCTTTAGGTCTATCAGGATCCTGTAGATTAGGAATTGTGCATCTATATTTTCCAACAACACGTGGAGAATAAATGAACTTTGCTGGAATGTTAGGGAGTCGATCATGGACAACCAGCCTCTAACAAGCAGTTAACTAGTAACACCATCACTAACTGATTACAATCTAACATACACAAACACATAACTGACTTTTCTGAGTTGTTGAAACACTGTTATAGAATGTATAAAAATAGTCTGTATCTAAGCTGTTTTTGTCATTTTCAGCTTTAGCCATTTCAACTTTGCACAGAATTTTAATCTTATTGCATCTTTTATGTTGTTTCCATTTTTCATGATGTATTCATTTTTAACAATTTTCCATTCTACTGCATCTTGTGTAATTTTGTCACGTTACACATTTTACATCATTTTCATCTTTAAGACATTTTTGTCTTAAATTTAGAAATTTTCAACTTTTTCATTGTTGTCTTTTTACAGTGTTTCATCTTGTTACATCTCATGATATTTTCAGATAAGTTTTTTGTCTTTTACAATGTTTTCATCACAGTACATAATTTGAGACTGAAGCCTTTCTTCTGCATTTTATGTGGCTTTGTTGAGGCCCACATTTATAAACTTTTCCAGAGAACACACTTATTCTACATCAATATGGAAAATTAATTCACAAATTTATTGTCAACTGGCAACCCAATAAATACAGTTACTTGGTCCATTTTTAGAGAGGAAGGTTGAGATGGATTTCTGCTGTGAAATAATGTAAAATTGATGATAAAGTGTAAATAATTTGCTAAAGAGGTTTTATAGTACCTTTGGCCAACAAAAAAGCACAGCCAGTCCAATGGGCAGGGCTACTGTAAGTATGTAGATCACCCAGAGCCACGGTCGCTCCTCAGCTGCGATCATCAGCTGAGAGAAAATTCCTGGCTGGTGGTACAAGAGACAAGAAAGTATTTTAGGAAACACAGACCTCAGGGTTCACGGATATTGCTAAACTATGTGAAGAATAGCTGCTATACATAGACAACATGGTCGCACTGACCTCATTGGCACTAGCCACCAGCTTCTTGAGCCCCCAGCTGTCAGAGGCCCAGCGGTCGGCCACCTCTTTGTGAGATGTGATGATGAAGTTGTCGAAGTAGATATCTGAGGTCATGGACCACAACTCCAAACCCAGAGCCTTGAAGGGTATCATCCTGAATGGCTGCAGGTCCTCAAAAAATTCTGGGTTGTCAATCTTACGGGGCTTCCACACTCCCTATGGAGAGGGCAAAGCACAAAGATTTACTCCGATTAGTAAAAATGGATGCATATTCATCCAATTTACCTGCAAGCAGTTATACAACTTCTTTCTTTTAAACATGTTGATGTTATATGACGATATATCAATCCCTCCAGAAAAACGTGATTATGCGATTGCATAATTCAATGCATAATCAAGCAAATAGTGCACATTATGCGGGGCTCACATATTTGCAAAAAGGGTGCATATTTGCCGCAGTAATAGCATATTACTGCACACAATACGCGGGGCTTGCATGATTTCATAATCCCAGCATTTTTCTGCATAAAGTAAAAAAAAAAAAAAATTTGCATTGTAATTTGATAGGGGTAGTGATGTAATATGCGACGTGAAAGCACTTATCAATCTGCAGTTAATGTCCTCAAAGAGCTGCGGGTGCTGCTGTGAGCCCCTTCCCCATTTCACAGCACTCACAGGTGGTCAGTCTCACAGTAGCCTCGCGCTGCAGTCAGAGCTGTAGTCAGAGCAGAGGAGACCCACCACTCCACGTCCACACTGATAATCAATAGTGTGTGTGCAAAGCCGCTGCTGATCTTGGTCTCACTTACAGAGTGGGATGTAAATGTTTTTTTCACTGTCACACCAAAGGCTCAGTCACAAATGCTGTTAGGAACAGCTACGAACACCGTGCGAATGATTTATGTACCATTTTGTATTACCTTCTCAAGGTAGCCTTATAGAAATAGAGTTCATAGACTGTTGCTCGTAGTCAGGTGGATGATTTTGTACAAGATTTTCCACAAACGTGCTATGAAATCCCCTTTCGTAGGGTGCCCTAACGGATGCCTTAAGAAAAACCTAAGAACAACGCACGACGTTTGTGGATCAGGAGACCATTCCAGAACCCCACCTTCCTGTGGTGGCTGCAAGTAGATCACAAAAACACATTATGTTGTTAGGAGGCCCTTATGGTGTTCACACGAGCGGACGTACAGACAGAGATTCGCATGGCATTCTTAAGGTGAATGTAAGGTCTTCCTAATAGGCACATACATGATGACATAATAGTATGTCATTTGTGCAGCATTCGTGGGGACGTGTAAAAATTGTCATGGAGTGAATGACTGGACTCAAACGCACGGTGCTGAAGTGTTTTATTTACAGAAAATAAACATGAAGAAACAACACAAAACCTGGAGGGAGATAATGCACAGTCCACAGGATGATGAGGATTAGGGTGATGAGAAAATGTGCATGAGTTCTCTCCATTATTCTTGTGTATCTTTGTTTTATTCTTATATCTTCTATTTCAAATTTCTTCATTTGATGTGTTATTATGGCTCCTAATTTTTATTATGTTTAACAGAGTAGGTCAATGTTTCCCTACACATTTATACAGGAGTGTGAATTTCAGCACCATGGACAGCCCATGATCCCCAATGCATAAAATACATGCTGGGTCAAACTTTAATCACATTAGTTCATATATCAATGTTCCTCAAACTTCTACCTTATTATTTTATTCTGTTACATACAGAAAAATAACAGGAGGGTAGTAATGTACACAGAGTCTCATACTGTTCGTAGATGTGCTGCCTCTGTATCCATGGCCACACTCACCAACATCTCTGTCTTCTCTGCATCTTCTTCGGGACACTCTAGAATGCTTAATGTAAAAAAGCTTAACGTAATTTCATGTCTGAAAACAGGGATCAATCATCATCATATTATGTATGGACATCTCTAATGATGGGATAGGCTCCAGCACCCCCACAATCCTCTGAAGGAGAAAGCGGTTCAGAAAATGAATGAATGAATAAATGAGTGAGTGAATGAATGAATGGATGAAAACAATACTCTCAGATTAAACTATGTTCTTTATCTTAAATTAGCTCATATGGAGCGCAAAAGGTTTAATGTGGACAGCATCCATAAAAATGGGGTTTTCGTTTTGATTTTTGCAGAGGTGAAAGTGGACATGGCTAGAGATGTCCACATGAACTTTGGTGATGACTGATCACTGGTCTGGGGCATTAAACTATGTTAAGCGTTTTAGAATGTCCCTCCTCTTCCACTGCTGCCAGACCAACAGCAGCCACAACCGCCTGATTTTCCTTTTCTTTGTCTTGCAGCTGTAGAAGTTTCAGTGTTGTGGGCATTATTGCCATCTTGAATGCGATGACCATGACATGAGACTTTTAGTACATGGCCACTGTTTATACACCAATATAAATATTCTGAAAAAGTGTAAGATCTTCCTACTATTGACTTGAGAGTGCTGTGAGTAGCACATAGGGGTGCCCTACAGCCACCTTACAACAAAATAATTCATGAAGTAGCCGAAGGTCTGATGTAAAAAGGTCCCAAGACACCCTTACGAAGAACGTGACAACTGTATGGTCTTTGTACAACACAAAATCACGTCTTTTTCTCATGTAGGCCTCAAGTTGCCCTTGAGTTTTGTACAACAGCCATACTGACTTCATAAGACAGGTGTAAGAAACTACTCCTCCCTCCACAAATGTCTATGAACTCCAGATCTTGTATGAATTGGAAAATGTGTGCAAACCCATCGTTTGCAAGAAGCTTCGTGACAGAGGCTTGAAATAAATCACTGCTTTTGAGGAGGGGGATCTAAAAAAAAACCAATGAACCTGAATTAGGGCCAGTTACCATCATTTCCTCACATTGCCACTGACAGCGACTCTTTTTGGGCCATTTAGATTATTAATCTTGTGAAGTTAAAAGCATTCATACAAAAAAAAATGTTACAGCTATGGCAAAAAAAATGTTCATGTATTACTGTAAGTTGTTGATAGGTTCCTAACAGGAGCATTAAGTTAGAAACTAAACCAAAGTTAAGAATAATAAATAAATAGATTAAAAAAACAAAACAAAACAAAACAAAAAAACAACAGAACTCTGAGTGTCTTTTGGGTAATTTTCCTGGCCCCAGTCCCAGATAAAGGAGGAGGGTTAGACAGAACTAGCAATTCCACCCCACATAACAGACTTGATTAAATTTGATATTGTTAAATGTCACACTACAGGAAAAAAATATTTATGTGGGTCTAAACAAAACATTAGTCAGTGAGAAGTGATGTGATGAAGTGTACAGGGGTGATTGCAAAAAAAAAAACAAAACAAAAAACCTCAAGCCTGAATTTTTCTTTCTCACTTTTCTTTCTTTCTTGTGGAATGCATGGTTGGTCAGCCTACATCCAGCAATTTGCAGGTCTGCATAGGAGCAAATTAAGAAATCACAGACCCCTGAGCAATAAGGTCTTGTGGCCCCTTAACCACCCAACTCACACTGAATGCATGTCAAGTAAAAGGGGGGTTTGGGGGCCCTCCCCTGACAAAATGTTGAAAATTATAGCACCTAAAGTGCCTTTTCATGCAATTTCAAATGGAAACTACTTGTTTGAGTGTATTATATGAATACAATGCAATTCTGCTCATTAATCCACTACAGGATCTGCATTATGAAGTGAGCTGAGCTTTCAATGGTAGTGTGATAACACTTGGTCTGTCCGTCAGTCCGCAGAGGCAACAGTCTAGGCAGGGATGCCCACACTTCCCTCTCCCCAGACTCCTCCTCTAGCTCTTCCAGAGGGACTCTGAGGTGTTCCCAGGCCAGCCAAGACACTTAGTTTCTCCAGCGTGTCCTTGCTCTTCCCCGAGGTCTCCTCCCAGTGGAACATGCCTGGAACACCTCCCCATGGATGCATCCAGGAGGCATCCAAAACAGATGCCCGAGCCACCTCAGCTGGCCCCTCTGGATGTGGAGGAGCAGCGGCTCAACTCCAAGCTCCTCCCTGGTGACTAAGCTCCTCACCTTATCTCTAAAAGTGCACGCAGCCACCCTACGGAGGAAACTCATTTTGACAGCTTGTATCCAGAGTCTTGTCCTTTTGGTCATGACCCAAAGCTCATGACCATAGGTGAGAGTAGGAAAGCAGACAGACCAGTAAATCGAGAGCTTTGCCTTTCGGCTCAGCTCCTTCTTTACCAAGTCAGACTGATACAACGTCTGCATCACCACAGACTGCACTGATCTGCCTGTCAATCTCATGCTCCATCCTTCCCTCACTTGTGAACAAGATCCCAAGATACCTGAACTCCTCCACTTGGGGCAAGGACTCCCCACCGACCTGAAGAGGGCAGACCACTTTTTTCTGGTCACGAACCATGGCCTCGGATTTGGAGGTGCTGATACTCATCCCACTCCATTCACACTTGGCTGCAAACTGCCCCAGTGCAAGCTGAAGGTCCAGGTTTGATGAGGCTAACAGGACATCATCTGCAAAAAGCAGAGATGAAATCCCCTGGTCTCCAAACCGGGCCTCCTCTGGCCCCTAGCTGCACCTAAAAATTCTGTCCATAAAAATTATGAACAGAACCAGTGACAAAGGGAAGCCTTGCTGGAGTCCAACATGCACAGGAAGAGGTCTGACTTACTGCTGGCAATGCGAACCAGACTCCTCCTGCTTTGGTCATACAGGGACCGGACTGCTCTTAACAGAGGGCCCTGGACCCCATACTCCTGAAGCACCCCCCACAGGATACCACAAGGGACACGGTCGAACATCTTCCAGTGTTCCGCGACAAAAAAAAAGGGGAACCACCACCCTGGTCTGCCAATCCAGAGGTACTGTCCCTGACCGCCATGCTATGTTACAGAGATGCGTAAACCAAGACAGTCCCTGCACATCCAGAGACTTAAGCTACTCAGGGTGAATCTCATCCACCCCAGGTGCTCTGCCACCGAGGAGCTTGCCAGCTACCTTGGTGACTTCAGCTGGGGTGATGGAGTCCACCTCTGAGACCTCAGCCTCTGCTTCCTCCAAGGATCTCCTCAATCCCACTGCCACGTCTTCTGTGAAGTACTCCTTCCACTGCCCGACAATATCCCAAGTTGAGGTCAGCAGCTCCCCACTTCCACTATAAACAGTGTTGGTGGCACACTGCTTTCCCCTCCTGAGGCACCGAACAGTTTGCAAGAACTTCCTTGAGGCCAACCAATAGCCCTCCTCCATGGCCTCCCTGAACTCCATCCAGATCCAAGTTTTAGCCTTCACAATGCCACGATGGGCACCGGCCCTCAGCTCTGAGCAGCTGTTCGATAATGGAGATGGAGAACATGGTCCACGACTCAACGTTCTCAGCCTCCTGTTGGGCCTGCTGAGTCTGTCTGGCTTCCTCCTCCGCCAGCAGATCCAACTCACCACCAGGTGGTGACTGGTTGACAGCTCTGCCCCTCTCCTTACCCGAGTGTTCAAGACATTCGGTCAGAGGTCTGATGACATGACAACGAAGTTGACCATTGACCACGGGCCTAGGGTGTCCTCGTGCCACGTGCACTTATGGACCATCCCTGTGCTCGAACATGGTGTTAGTTATAGTTTGGGCTTTCACTTCCCCATAAATAAGAGGTCAGGGCCAAAACAACATTAATATATATAATCTTATTGTTTTCACTGCGGTTTAATTCACATGGGACAACTAACTATATCTAGAATAATTTTGAACAAACTTAACACACTTTAAAAATGTGCAAGACCAGCTTCATGTGGCTTCATCAATATTTAATGAGAAAGGGCAATTGTGCGGCTTGTCTGCCACCTGTTTCTTAAACTGGGGTGTGATGCCATGATAACAACTGGATGCCTGTTGGGCAAGTGACAGATGAGAAAGCGCATTTTAGTCTTATGCAAATTTTTTGTTCAACAACCCGATCAGTCATTGAAG
>JAPQRP010000025.1:21553083-21571600 GCA_037367295.1 Apogon hyalosoma
AAATTTTGACTGGTAGTGTATTTTTTTGTTGCTTGTTTTTTTTTTTTTTTTTTTTTTTAATTTCATTCAATTTCCACGATTACAGAGCATAAACTCCAAAGTAAGTCCTATAGTTGATGAAAAGATTATATTAGCAAATTACAACTCATTTTGGATATTTTTCTTAAATGACTGAAATAAGCTGTAGGTATGTGTATGTATTAGCAGAAACGATGTTGCTTATTTTGTTTTTATGCCTTCATCTGATTGGCATGAGCAAAATGTGTCTTGTGTAATCTGACAAATAATCATAATGATAATCAGTGTAATCAGTCTGAGTGCAAACATTACAGTCTGTATTCTAGAAAACTGACAATCGCATTCCTTTTCCTCACTATGTATTTTCCTCCAGAGGACAGGAAAGCATCTTCAGTGCTGCACAGATGCATTCAGTATTTTGACTCCCTCTGGGATAAATAAGCTGTTGTCTGTGGTGAGTCATCTGAAAGCTTCATTTGTACCTTCCCTGTGGCTCAGATGTGATCCAACTTAACTTAGCACAGTTTGTTTCACACAGCATCACATGCTGTGAGAAACAGGGAGATTTATTCACTGAAACTGGACTGGAAATTGGACTGTAATAATACCTCCATTACAAGGCAAAGTCATACTGTTCATTAATTACAGATACACTCTTGGATTTGCTATTCCTGTCTCTGTTTCACATCTGCCTCTTGAAATGTATTAAGGCAAGTGATGAGAATACTTGTGAATATTTTATTTGCTGTATGTGTTAACAGTGTCAGCTTCCTCTGTGTGTGTGATGCCAAAGTGTGAACCTAATGTTGATTTGTGATTATTTGATGAAGTATATTAAAAAAAAAAAAAAAAAAAAAAAAAGTAAATAATATTGATTCCATTTACACTTATTCCTGCTAGAATTATAGGCATCCCATTTGTGGAAGTTTGTTTTGTCTTTTCCTCTAGGGGGCAGTAGAGACCTCTCTCGGAGCAGGCTAGAAAAAACACCTCTATTAAGCTTCTATGTGTTTTATGAGTATTTGTGCTTTCAGGGGAAAATATATACACAACTACTACAACTGTGTTTATAGTACAGGATGTTTGTCACTAATTTTCAGGCATAAGTAGAATGAAGAGTATGTACAGTTCTGTGCAAAAGTCCTAGTCCAACATTAGGTTTGTTAGTTTAGTAAAATTATAATGACCACACCTATGCATTTCTCAGTCGCTGTATTAAGATACACTCTATGTGTATGTGAACAAAAGTTTCAGGGAAAAATAGCTTCTGGAGGTAGTATTAATTGTAACCTGCCTTTGCACTTAATGACAATAAAGATGATATTTTCAATTATTTCACATTTACATTGTGAGATTTTTTTTTCACAGATATTTATTTCCTTTCATATTTCTTGAGTTTCAGTGAAACTTCTGTTGAAGTTATACCACAAACTAAATATAAATAACCTCTTGGAATAATTCATTTAAGCTTTATAGTTTGGTTGGTTACACAAATGAGTCAAGTTTTCTATTTTGTAAAACCATCAGTAATGAAATAGAACTCAATTACCATTCATATAACTATGGTGTATTCCAACCTGTGATTTTTATATGAAAGAAAGTTTACAAACAGTATCATGTAAGGACACAATTCAACACAAGTCAACATATCAGTGACAGCCAATATTTTGAAGATTTTCATTAGTCAGGCTAAGGGTTTTCAAGTGTGACCACATTATGTTTGGATATTATATCAGTCTGTCACTCTTGCCTCTACGCTGGTCTTCCAATATGGCGGCGTATCTGTTTACTTCCGGTATTCATGACGTAAGTGGCAGCGGTTTATAAACTACATATACCAATAACCTATCGGTGTTGTGCATGCGCAGTTGACTCATAACGACATGAACTGTTGTTTGCAGTAGTAACCACCCCTCTGATGTGAATGAACACGTTATAAAAAAAAAAAAAGGTAAGAAAAACTCCTCCGATTCATAACATTGTTGAGTATTGCTCCTTGGAAAACGTAAATGGACATACTACTGCTGTAATTGTATTCATAACTGAAACTGTGAGCTAGCCCGTTAGCTGCCTCAAGACTGTAGAAGTGAGCTAGCTAAAGTCGTGAATTTGAAATTTGATGGGGTAAGACAATCCACCATATGAAAAAGCAAACAGAATAGTTATTCTGTCCGTCGCTGGTGTATTTACATTTACAATATTGCTTATGCGATATTTTTATTTAGTTAACGCAACTTTAAATGTTCGTGTACTTAAATCAATGTAAAGTCAAACACCAGACTGCGTTGTAATTAAGGCAGATTGTTAAACTCAGTGCTCAAAATAACAATAATGTTTGATCTCGAACAAATGAGTTTGTTTGCATAAGTACCGTGAAACCCCGCACTGAAAGTCGGCTTCTATCATATCATGTAGACAAAGAAACACGTAATTCGGTGAAACTTCATTTATTTTACGGGATCGTTTAGCGTTGGAAACTGCTCAAGCAATCCAATGTCTGAGACAGTTTCATTGTATGGATATATAATGTAGCGTAAAAATGAGGCACTACTTGTGAATTATTATTTTTATGCTGTTTTGCTCAGACATTAGGAAGTTTTGCATTTACTGATTCGGACTGTGAAATTCGTTGTCATGAGATTTTAAAGTAGGGTTAAACGCTATATTGTTTTAATAACACTAGATAACATCATCATTTTTGATAAAAGGAGTCTTTTTGTTCTTTTTCAGAGTAAATATGTCGACTTTTCTTGATGAGACAGCAGCAGATATGCCTGTCAGAGACATCACCGTGAACCTGTCCAAAGCTGTAGCAGGTCTGTGTTGCTTTCTGCCTTTACCACACTGGTAGCATCATGTGCACTACAATCAACATACTTATATGCATAAACTACCCACTGATAAAAGCATACATTCTTACCGGAATATCTTTGACATTGTTTGTCTGTGTTCTTTTAACTGAAATGAACGAACGCATGAGAGAGCATTTTTATCCTGAATCCAGATCGTTTCCACACAAGTGAACTCACAGCTCCATACTTTCCTTGCTACCTTTTCCTTACTTTTTACATTTTCCACCCTTACATTGTATTTTATTTAAAACCAGTTGCATTCGAGAATATATTTAAAGAGCAAAAAATCCATGTTTTTTGAATATTGAGTATAATTGCTTACAGAACCCTCAGGTTATCCAAATGCTCGGGCGCGACAGGATATTTCGCGCATATCCAGAGAGGAGTTGGAGGACAGGTTCCTGCGCCTTCATGAGGAGACCCTACAGCTTAAACAGCATATTCACAAACAAGATGACAAGATTAAGAAGTAAGATGCACATACACAACAGTTTTCCAAATATCTTCGCCATTTACAGTTCTATCAAATACTGATGCACATCTAATGGAAAACAGTATTACTATTTTCTCATAATAAATACATACAAAGTATATACAGTTATACATGTGGTTGTTCATCATTCATTTCATATAACATCATAAATTTAACCTCCATATAGCTACACAATGATTTTGTTTCTCTTTCCATTCAGACTAGGCACCAAGCTGATGCGACTGGTGAAGGATCGGGGTCGGATGGAGCAGCTGGCAGCAGGGAGTGCCCAGCCGCTATCCAGGGTGCGGGACGTGGAGATGGAGGAGATGATAGAGGAACTCCAGGAGAAGGTCCGGGCACTTCAGGCTGAAAATGAGGGACTGAAACAGCGGTTAATTGTGGCTAAGCAGCAGCTTATCAACTCGCAGAGCAGGAGGCCATCACCTTATGGCCACGTCCCTTCACGAGTCAACTCAGGCTTGAAGAAGCTGCGAGACAATACATCATCTCCTCAACCACGCCCAAAAAGTGTGTTACATATTCTAGAATTTATATTACACAGATATGACATGCTAAAGTCATAATTCACCACAAAATAACATTTATAGAGCTTTATTAAAAATAGTTCCACCTTGGCTCCAAACATACTAAGTGTGTAAAATATTATATATTACTTATTAATTCCTAAGGTTATATTACTATTTACAATATTTTCCTCACTGCTAGTCATAGGACTTTCTTTGTCACTGTCTTTATTACATGTAATACTAACACTGGAGAATACAAACTAATTGTTATGCACAGTCTGAACAAACTCTTCTACTGCAGGTACCCGGAGTTTGGAGGGAGCTGGGAGGCCTCCAACCAGTGTCTTGCCTCGATACGGACACAGTCTGCTAGAGGAGGCAAGGGCAGAGATACGCAATCTGTAAGAATCACCTTTTGCATGGAATTTCCATTGAATATAACCTATCGGCTAAATCTTGGTACCCTTTGGAAACCTTGGAAGTATTTTTTCTGTAACCACTTTACAAAAGTTTGTATTTCTGAAAAATGTATCTTGTTTTTGTAACAGAGAAAATGTAATAGAGTCCCAGCAAAACCACATTGACCAGTTGGAGGGAACGACAGAACAACTGCAAGATGAATTTAGGAAGAAAGAGGCACAATATGAAGAGAGACTTCTGCAGGTCCGGCAGCAACAAACCTCAAATCTGAGGTAAAGACAGGGGATACTCGTGTTTAGAATCTGAATCTGAGTCTATTCATCCATCCTCTACCATTTATCTGGGTCCAGGTCACCCTTTTATTCCTTTAAGGAATAAAATGTTACAAGCTGCATCAGGCTGATAACAGAGTTTGTAATTGAATGAAAACATAATTAATTGTTTTTTGCTTCTTTAATAACAAGCAGTTTTTGTTCTGTGATATAAAGGTGTAATTTCACCTTGAGCCTAGTAAAACTACAGTACAGTAAACTAATACAGTACATATTGTATGTTTACAGGTTTTGTACTGTTGATTGTGCTTGGTTGGACCTCTTTATTGTGTTCAAAAGAGGATGCAAGTTTCAACAGTAACCATGCATCTGAGGTACAAATAACATATCTGTGTTTCATGCTTGATTCATAGGAACATGTATTGTGTTCTCTCTTAGGTCCCATGTCAACAGTAATGTGTCAATGATCAAACTGCAGAAGCAGCTGGCTGACAGGTCTAATGCCATATTGGAGCTGGAAGGTCGATTTCTGCAATTGCAAGAGGTGAGAAGCTTTATCAGCATCTGTTTTTCTTACTGAAATCCTGGAGAAGAGCTGATTCGCAACCAAAAAAATTGCATCAAGTATTGACAAATCAATACTTGTATCCTTGAGAAGTAGATTTCACTTTTTTCACATTTTTACATGCTGCAGGTTGTGTTCACGGTGCTTCATTTTGTATACATTTTTTCATGAGATTTTCCACTATTACAAATGATCCAGAACATCATCAGACTGATACTTTTTCTGTTTTGCCCTCATTATTATTGATAAAATGTATAATTGTTCATTTCAGAGTCAAAAGACACTGAGGGCTAGTCATGACGCTGCGATGGGGAAGGTGGACCAGCTGTCAGCTGAGCTGAAAGATGAGCGCCTAAAGAACCTGGATCTAGAAAAGAAGCTTCAAAGTTCAGCCATATCCAACATAAAGATGGAAGAGGTTAGTAACGCTCTACACTAGTGTTGTAACAACAAAATGATTAAATCGCTCTAAATTGATTCTTAAAAGAGTTGACAGCGAATTCGGCTGTTGATTCACTGGGTCTTGAGCACATAACAGAGGAAAACACAGAGGAGCATGGTTGAGGCTTTGGACTCTGGGCAGCGCTCTTTGGCTGAAAGATAGTGCACCATTTATGTAACAAAACTTGAATATAGAGAAAAAAATGGTCAAAATCCTACGGCGCAGTACATTTCAGGCAAACCTGGCTGCTGTGGCCACCGGGAACATAATATAAACCTAGCTTAAGATGTGCTGAATTCTACTCCCTGCTGAAAACTGTTCCCCTTTCCTAAGTCGACCATGAAGAGGACAATGTGCACCAAATTCACCCTGTCACAACTTGTTGAGAAATGCTCCCTGCTCACCCTGGCTGAATTATTGTGAATTATTAAATTATTATGAATTAAATTAAAGTGAATTATTCAACCTCTTAACACCGTCAGCTGTGAAGCAATTAAGTAATTAATAATATTATAAGATATTGCAGTTTTGCTTTTTATCTGTTTAATATTAAAGAATGTGCAAACTGTAAGACATAGAAAACTTTCAAAACTTGTGTATCTTAGATACACAACACACAAAATATAAAACAATAAAAACAGATACTGCCGAAAACTACATCACCCACGGCTGGAGATGCAGTTTTAGGCAGGGAGCAGAATTTGTCGCCAGATATTGCCGAAAACTGCATCCCCTATCAAAATAAGCTTTTGAAGCCAAAGGAGTGAAATGGCTTTAGTAGCTCACATTTGGAGGTATTCTGGTGTGGCAGGGTGAATTTGGTTCACATTGTCCTCCTCATAGGTGACTTAGGAAAGGGGAGCTGTTTTCGGCAGCTGCTGCATGATGCAGTTTTCGGCAGGGAGTAGAATTCGACACAACAATTATAACGTTTTCATCCATCTCTGTTTATCAGGCCACCCAGGGCTCCACTGCCCTGGGCTCCACTGCCCTGGGTGGCCTGAGGATATAGGCTAGAAGCTGTGAACATTTCATGTAAGCTCTAGAGTAAAAGAGAGGCATAGAAGCTGGGAGTCAGACATCCAAAGTTAATTTTCATTTTCAGTTTCATGCCAGTGACGGTAGTTGTGGCACTTATGGAACGTACCCCCACGTATATACCTCCCGCCCCCCTTTCTTTTCTTTTGTGTTTATCCGATGAATCGATCAGTTATAATTATCTTCTGATTAATCTATTATTAAAATCATCATTAGTTGCAGCCCTACTCTACACCAGGGCTACATGATCATTCAGCAGTGGTTTCTTTACATGTGTCCTTTTTAGTCATATGAAATCAAACTGTGGTTCACCTTTCCCTTGGTGAGATGAGGAATGACAGATGTGAACATAGTAATGTCATGTGAGTGTGGATCAAACAACTGCACAGATAACCTTTATATGAGGGTGGGATGGGTCTGGTCCCAAATTAAATCTGGAGTGGTTTGTTTGTAGTGGGAAAATAACCTCACCTTAATCCAACCCAACTACCTGTTGAACCTCGCAGCTAGCTGCTGTCCCATGTTATTTTTTACCAGTTTTTCTCTCACAGAGATCTGCACTATTCTAGAACACAGACCCTTCTATCTGTATTTACCTTTTTCCTTCCACTCCTGAAACATCTGACCAGTAGGAAGACTAAACATTCCCACTCTGTTTGTAGTGATTTGCATTTGGTGCATTTCTTTTCTTTTCTTTTCTTTTTTTTTCATAGTGTAAAACAAAAGGAGCAACACTCGTAGTAATGATTGGCCTTCAAATATGTTATAATTTATGGATGAAATTATCCTTAGACACTCAAATGACACAACTCATCTACTTTTTAAATCTTTGTTTCACAGTTGCAGGAGCGAATCATTGAACTAGAGCAAGAGAGGGACCTGCTGAAGGAGAACAATGAGAAACTGGTTAACAGGTGCTGCATGTTTTGTATCGCTTTGTTTCATGAATGTTTTTAGTTGTTGATGACATGAGGATGAATTCAGATTTAAATGTGACTCATCACTTTGTCTTTTTTGTGTGTTTCCAGTGCTTTTGATGTATCTCAGCAACAGAAGTGGCACATTAAGGAACAGCAGCTAAAATTACAGATTGCTCAGCTGGAGACAGCACTGAAGGCTGACCTTGTGGACAAAAATGAAATCCTTGACAAAATCAAGGCTGAGAGAGGTTGTTCTACTGCTTTTACTAATTGTGTGTTTATCAATAAATAATTTCACTCTCTTTCTGTGCATGTATGGAGGTACTGTAATTTGTAACTTGACAAAATACATGATACAGTTTTTATTACAGTAAGAAAGATAATTCTGTGCTACAAAATGGAATAAAAATAGTATTTTTTTAAGAAAAATTTGTAGAGACAAAGGAAATCAGAATCCACTTTTCTGATTGTTTGATTTTTTTTTCCTTCAGATTTAAATGAGAAGCTGACAGAAGAAAATAAAAAACTTCATATTCAGTTCCTCGAACAAAAGGAGCAGCTGGATGATCTGAATAACCGTTTGAAGTTTTACAGCAAAGTAAGTTAATTTGATTCAAGATGAATGTGTATATTTCAATATTAATAAATAATGAGTGCATATACCTGTGCGGTGGAATACAAAATGGAATGAAAATACTTTTTTTATCACGTGTCACTTTGTAGAATGGGGACCTTTTTTTGTCTTAAATATACATTAATTTTACGTGTTATAATTCATCATTACATTTACATCATGGTCACACATACACTTCACACGCTGCTTACACTTCTGACTCAAAACATACTTACACTTATAAGTCAAATAATTATTAACTATTAATGAATCAGTTTTTTGATTTGCCTTAAACTTTGTGTGTTTGTGTCCTCCTTTATCTGCCACATGTTAAGAGGTGGCATATGACACATCCATATTTTTGGATGTGCTTCCCAGGCTACATTTTTTCTTGCCATGGAAACTGAGGAGTAATGATTGAATTTCACTGTTGTCACTTAAAATCTCAGTCTAGGATGTGCATTAAAAGTGTTTAGTTACAAGATGAGTAAAAATATAACATTTTGAGGCCAACTGGGATCTAAATGCTAGGGGAGGATGAGAGAATGTCATTTTAACAATAAAATAATGAAAATAAAAAAAGCTGTAAATGCAAAGCTGCATATTTGAATTCAGTTTTATGACAGTGTCATTTATAATGGATTTGTATTGTGTTCCTTAAAGGAAAATGAGTATGACATGGCTGAACTCACAGAGGCACTGCTGCTCATTAAAGTAGGTGAAAAATAAAATGTTTCAAAATGTCTAATGTTTATGGTTGTTTATTTAGGAGTCTGGTACATTTTGTTACTGTAAATAATGAAATTAATTGCTTTATTTCCTTTAATACTGAAAAATTCATGTTTATAATTTTTTCTGTCTTCATGATGTCTCAGATAAACTGATGCCTCTCACAACACTCTTGGTCATAGTGCTTTTCCTCCTGCTACTAAAATTCAAAAACCTTTTCCTCACAGACACGTAAATCCCAGAGCAGTGGGCAGCTGGCCTTCCTGAATGAGGTGGAGGAGGGAGCGAGTAACAAAGAGAGCACCATCAGAGAGTTACGAGCAGCTCATGCTGAAACCATCCAGGAGCTGGAAAAGACCAGAAACATCCTCAGCATGGAGAGCAAGATCAGCAAAGACTACAAGGTGAAATAAGACACATGCAAAATGACAGTCTTTTACATTGTTTTGATTATTATTTTTGAGATAATATTAATTTTAAAAACAAGAATGTCAAGAACCTTTAGCTCTCCTTCATGTCTGTATGGTGGGAAATGCACAAGCGCAGGCCTTAAAAAGTACTGAATTAAGTGAACTGAGATAAAGCCCTTAAGTTCTGACTCTTTAAAACTCAATACTTTTTAAGGCTTAGAAAGTCTTAAATTTCGTAAAGGTTTTCAAGATTAAGATTTTAGTGAATGCTATTTTCTCTGAACTGTTACAGGTAAATGTGTCATTAAGTACAATCCCAATTCCAGAAATGTTGCATGAAATGTGAATCAAAACAGAATGCAGTGATTTCCAAATCTCAAATACCCATATTTTAATTCACAATGGAACAAATAAAATATATCATTTATTATAAGACACCAAAACAAAACTGAATCTTGAAACTTGACACAACTGATTATTTTACCTATTATAGAAAAAAGTCTCTTTTTTCCTCTTCCTTACAACATTTGGGTGAGCAGTGATTAACTTGTCTAGACGACAATTGTAGCAACTGATTTTAACTTAAAATATCACTATAGGGAAAACCCATTATTGACCAAAGCGTCAATAATATTAATAATAACCATATCAAACTAGAACACAGGTGGAAGTTGCATTGTGTTTTTTCTACTAGAGATGACCTTCAGATCATTATTTTTTGTAATATTTTATTGCTTTACCTTGACTTTTCTTTCCTCGAGATAAAAAATACAGTGAATCCATTAATGCAAGAAAACAAGCTCTGGTATGACATCAACAGAAATAAAAAAAAAAAAAAAAAAAGTTGCCACCATTCTCATCATCCATTTATAAGTGTATAGGCTTCATTCATTCATTCATTCAGTGTTTATTTTTTCTTATATACAGCAGAATTATAATAGCATGAAAAATATTCCACGTCAACACTTTGGCTGGTATTATTGTGAGACAGGTAATAAATTCCATTGTTTCATTAAAAATGTCCCTGATAAGTGCTTTGTCTTAAAATTGACTAAAACCCTCACACTATTAAATGTGAAAGTCAACATTAACCTCATGCTTTTATATCACATCCACTGTGCTGGAATAGAAAGTAGATAACCAGAACTAATCCAAATCTGTTGCTGTCCTGCTTTCCATGGTTTTTATTCAACATCAGACCCACCTATGTTTTCTCAAGATTCTTACTTTAAAAAGCTTTGCATATTACTCACAATATAAACACATGCTAGCGATGTTCAGTGAAATATATTCTCTGTTCTTGAGGCGGAGCTGGAATCTGTCTTACAAAAGATGAATAGGGATAAAACCGAGTATGAGCAGAGACTGGAACGTCAGGTCCAGCTGCTGGACACCAGGGCGGCAAAGATCAAGAAACTAGAAGGTATTTGTCCAACAATCACTTAATCCACTTAATTTACAGTGTGTGGAATGTCGTTAGCCTCACAGAATAATTACTTAAGTTATACATTTGGTCAAATTGTGATATCTATGTAATTTTACTTTGCTAACACTGCTGCTTAATTTTTCATCACTGACTATGACTTGAAAAAAATATGACTTAGGCCAGTGTTTTTCAACCTTGGGGTCGCTTGGAATTCAAATGGGGTCACCTGAAATTTCTAGTAAATGATAAAAATAAAAACTTACTAATAAAGAATATATGGTGAGTTGAGAGAGACAATCACAATACAAAAAAGACATGACAAACTGAAGCTGAAACTGAAGCACTGTGGTACTGTTTATCTGTCAAATGTTCATTGTGGTCGGTTTCAGATGCTGCAGCTCTTTCATAATTCATAGTTTGAGTTATTGTTTGTTCAGTATTAATTGTCAGTCTTGTAAATACAAGCTGGACTGACTGTACATATCCTGACCAAGGAAAATAAAATTCTCACTTTGTGCAGTAATCTTAACATGGCTTTTCTGCTTCCATCCATAATTATATATATATATATAAATATATATATATAGACTAGATGTCATTTAAAATTAATGTTTATTTGCAGCATTGTATAGCAAACTATTACATGGTCAAAAACAAAGAAATGTTTGCAAAAAAAAACCCCATCTGTTTTGAATGTCAGGGGTCACCAGAAACTTGTGATGTTAAAATGGGGTCACGAGCCAAAAAAGATTGGGAAGCACTGACTTAAGTGATTATGTGATGAAGCTAATGATATGTGGGAAATTGAAAAAATATTTGGAGGATTTGACTTTTCCTGCTCTGTTATAATCTACCTATGAATGGGTGCTCTTATGTTAATGCAAAATTAAATGTATGTGTCACTAGCATTTCTTATACATTTGAATGCAGAAGTTCTTTTTCCATTATACAAAATTTCATGTGGACTTGAAATTGGCTGAATTAAAGTCAGCACAAAGAGTGGGTTTATGTTTTTTTTATTGATCAGGATTGTTATTGATGCGTTCTCACATCTGTTCTACTGATGTTTTTCTGCAGCTCAGCTCAGAGACATTGCCTATGGTACCAAAGCCTACGTCTTCAAACCAGACATTACTGATGAAGATGAGGCAGATGAGTTTGATGAAACTCTTTGGCTGGAGCGTGGAGAGAACATTCTTGAACTTCAGATAGTCAGTGCCACGCTGTCTCCATCTGCTCTGAAGACTCTGGGGGATTCTGAACCCTCCACTTTCTGTACCTACTGCTTCTATTTTTTTGAGCTGCACTCTACCCCAGTGGTGACAGGCCAAAACCCTAAATATGGGTTCACATCTAAGTACACAGTGAGCATGGATGACCAGCTCCTCAACTATCTTCATAGAGGCTCAGTCACTGTTGAGCTGCATCAGGCACTGGGGTTGGACTGGAGGACGCTTGCGACAGGACAGCTTCGGCTGCAGCAGGTTCTAGAGCAAGATGGCAAAGCTCATGGGACCATACCCCTAGTTGGTGAGTTACATGACATCAAATTATTTCTATTGTGAACTTAAACTGACACAGAAAATATGCTACAAAGAGCAAAGAACACATTCTACATAAAGACACAGACTGAGCAGGTGGTCTATTTACTAAATGCATGAAGACATTCCTTAATGTTTTGTTCACTTTTTTGACACTTATCTCTCAGATTGTGCTTTTACCATTGTGCACTTTGCAAGACTAACCTCCACATATAAAATACATAACTAGTGGAGCAAATTTTTAAGGATTTTGATTATTTTGCTCAGTCATCTCTAAAACGTACCCTTTTTAAAAGTTAAACAACCTCAAGTGTAAATTCATTTAAAAGACTGGCTCATGTTTTAAATTGAATCTGGATTAAGAGTAAATAAATCTGCAGTTCTTAAATATTTTTAGTGACAAAATAACATTTTATTGCTTATTGTTCATCTGTTCTGACACTCTGTTTTAGGTCTGTCTGATGATGTGAGGTCCTTTGGCTCTGTTGATTACTGGTTGAGGCTGAGGATTCCCATGACAGAAACTATCCTTTTGTTTAAAGAGAAGGTGAAGGCCATGGGCTACATCAGCCCCACACTGAACGAGGACAAACAGGTACCTGCAATAAAATTAGGATTCATTTTCACATGAGTTATGTTTTTGTGGCTCCACCCATTATTTCTAGTAGGTATAAGAAAACTGTATTCAACACAGTGATCACCTATACCTCAGAGTCATTGTATGACATTGTTTTGCTTTTTAAACCAACATTTGTCGTATTACTTTAAAAAGAGCAAAAGACAGCAAATATGAGCAGTTTGACAATGAAGCCTGTTGTCAACATTCAGTTCTGTTCTATTATTATATTATTTACAGCTTTATTTGAGTTAAAGTGATATCAACATTAAATTTGTGTCCAGTAATACTTTTTCCTTAGTGAGTGTACAGTAAAAGGATACTGTTGCTCTTGATATCAGTGTTTTTATTTCACCTCAGCTACAGCTGCCCAGCAGTGATTGGAATGAACTGTGTATCACAGTCCAACGTTGCGGTGACCTCCAGTCCAGAAACTTGGAGCTGCCGAGCCCCTATGTGGTCTACAAGTTCTTCGACTCCCCTGACTACCCCACAACAACTGTTAATGACTCTTCTGACCCCCGGTTTAACGACGTCAGGACGTACTCTGTCCTGATGGACATGGAACTGGACCATTACCTGAAATCAGGCATCCTTCAGTTTTATGTGTTTGACTACAAAGAGGAGCAGATGGATACATACCTGGGCAAGGCCAAGGTTCCTCTGCTGTCACTGGCAAATGATAAGGCCATTACTGGTGAGTGTCAAGGAAGCATACTGAAAAAAAATAAGGTTCTTGGTTCATTTGAGAGGTGCACATGGTGCATCACTATAAGGACTGTCCATCAGTTGGCCCCCTTTATGTTTAAAATGTGATATCCCAAGAATAATTTAAGAGGCTGATGCCAAATTTGGTATAAAGTTAGACTAATACAAAGACCTTTGGAGACCAAAGGTCAAGGTCACTAGCACCTCTTATATGTCCATTCTCATGAATGCAATATTTCAGCAAAGTCAAGAAGGAATTTCTACTAATTTAACACAAGCATTCATTTGCACTCAAGGATGAGGTGATTAGATTTTTGTGGCCAAAGGTCAAGTTTGTGGCAGTCTCACAAAACACACATAACTGCTGGTAATTGAAAGAACTGTAATTGATGTTTATGATCCAAGAATAGCAAACACTGTTCACATTCCTGTGTGTAACATGTTATAACTATACAGTCATTGCTTTTTGTCTATTAGATACTATCCATGGCACCAGCAGGAAAGACACAGACAGCAGCAGCATGATTTACATTTTAAGTTACAGGCACTTGAAGATACCTAATATTAATACTTTCATGGTTTTAGAAGAAGTCTGTAATTCTCAGTAGATAATCTCTGGTTAAAAATGAAAAGATGCCATTAAACAATGGGATTTGAATTTTAAAATGTGCATGGTGTATAGATTCTGTTTTTTACCTTTAAATATCCATTACTGCATTTTTAAATCTTGAAAAAAAAAAATTCTAGCAATGGACTGATGGCCCTACATTACATTTATTCACACTAATTTGTTCTCCCGTGATAGCATCCTGTTGTAGGCATTTAGCTTCCTACATTCAGTAACCACTCAGACATTGGTTGAGGTCTCCGTAGCAGGCTGTTTTAAAATTATTATTCCCATTTTTTCCCCTCAGGTGTGTTTGAGCTGATTGACCCATCTGGACTCCCTTCTGGACATATTGAAGTCACATTAAAGTGGAAGTTCACTTACCTTGCTCCACCAGGATCAGCCATTCCTGTTGAGGAGCCTAAATTCATAACTAAAGTGAAACATGATGAGGAAAATATGGAACCAAAGCAAGAACAGCAAAATGTAGAGGAAGTGAGGAAAGACAACCTGGTAACAGACGAACATCTTAAAGAGGGAGAACAAAATGAGAAGGAAGCCAAGGGCCTTTTTAACCTTTCTACTGGACACCATAATGTTGCTGCCTCCAAAGTAAGCAATACAGTTCATACACTTAAATAACAGCAGCAGCTTTGAGACTGAGATGATTCAATGTTGTTTTTGCTGTTTGGTCTGTTCTCACCGCATGAACAGATATTTTCTTCACTGCATTTTCTGACTGCTTTCCCATAATTAGGCACCGTTACCAAAGCTCAGACAGAAGACACGAGTGAAGGAGGGACCCACTCCCAAAAAAGTCACATTTACAGATGCAACTGCTGCAGCTGAAGAGGTGAGAGACTTTTAGTAGAAAATTGGACTGTTAGTACACAAAAAGCTCAGATAATATTTTCAAATCACAATTGTTCTCCACAGTTTGAATGAATGAAAATGAAATCACATTATGCATTTTTCAGATGTAATCAGACATAGTTGCAGCAGTCTAGTTGACCATAAAAATAGATAATAATGATACTGGAAAAACAGTGTCATATAACTGATATACAGTCCTCATTTTGTCTACCTCTTTACACAGTATCATGTCTAACAGTAATCTAATGTGTTCATTAGTACATCAATGTCACATATAAGTGGTTGTTCCACCATAGAAACCTGTGTAAATGGCTCCTTGTTGTAAATAACAAGTTGTGTATTTGCAGATTGTCTCAGGAGCTCCAGCACCTCAAAACACAGCGGAGGAGGAGGATGATGATGAAGAGTCTCACTTTTCAGAAGGTCAGCTGGTCGCACCAAGCTCCCAGTCTTACTCTGACGATTCTGATGAGATCTCTGAGGAAATTGTCCAAGGTAAGGAACCACTAATTGATACTGATGTTTAGATGTTTTGCAGTGTTTTCAGTATTTTTGTAGCCACTTTACCCAGGTTTCTGCCTAATCCTCTTTGGTTTTTTTAGACTCTCTGTTTACAAAACACTAACATAGTTCTGGTATTTTGATTTACAGTGTGGAAAGAAAAACAAGTGTTGAACCAGATCATTTTCATCATGGGTCAAACTCCATATCTTCTCCCCAAACTGTAACAGACTGGCAGAAAAACAGTTTTTATAGAGACTTAAAGGTGCAAATGGACAATGTTTTTGTTTTCTTACAATGTTTCCTGAGCAGTGCAGGCATAAATATTGAATGATGCTGCCAATAATCTTTAGACCCGACTTCATAAATGTTAATGTCAGCCTGCTGAGAAATGGTGTACATCTTACTCATCTTGTAGCAGCTGTAACAAAGCCTGATGCACTAAGCCACATGTTTAAATCTATCTCATTGACTTTTCTTTTTTTAAAACAGGTTGTTGTTCACACACTCAGAGCTCATAGCTGAGACAGTATTAGAAAATCACTCTTCTGTATTCATTTAACTTATTCCTTTTTTCCCCTTTGTTTCCATCCAGATGTCAGTGAAGCCCCAGCAGCCAAAGTGGATCAGAGGGAATCGACTGAGTCTGACAGCGATGACTGCATTGTTCATGAACAGGCCACGGGGAGGAAGGTCAGTGAAACACGAACACGCTTCTGTTTACCTTCCACAGAACTAGAAGAAATCCTTGGAAAGAGAATGTGGTCATTGTGGAGGAGAGGAATAGAGGGAATATATTAAAGATTTTTTTAGTGTTGTTGGGTTGTTATCATGTACATAGTCGGGGCTTCGTGGCAGGAGAGTACACAGCAGAGTTGATCTTCAGCACTGGAAAACACAGCTGAACTTATGTTTTGATTATGGAGTGATTTGTGAAGGTGTTTTGTTTTTGTTGAGGTTTAGTTCGATTTTATTTGCTGTACAAGCAGGAGATTGTGGTCTGGCTGTCTGTTAGCACTGAATTTATTTGGAAGTGTGTGGTGCCAAGTGCTGTACAAACATTGCATTAAATCTACCCAAACATATATACAGGTTTAAGAAACACAACATCAGTAAACAAAACATTGAAAATATCACTGTAAATCATAAAAAAAGAAATACAATTTTTGTCTGATAATTCAGTGTTTGACCTTTTTATTTTCTTGGTTTTTAGATCCTTCTATTTTTTTTACATTTTCAAGGTTTTGCTGTAATTTTGACCCTGAAGATAAAACCATTATGAGAAACAGAATGTTAGTGAATACTGAAATTACAGCATAACAAAACAAATTGTTAGTTGTCCTCTGTTTACATTTCTGCCACTAATTTTCACACATGCTAATGTAAGTAATAATTTTTTAGAAGTAAGTGAGTAAGTAATAAAAGGTAACTGTTAAGGTAGCAGGTAAGCACCTCAACATGGTATCACTGAAAGAATATTAGTTCAGTTTCAAATGGCGGAAAGTGATTTGAAAATATTGATGTAAATATGACTTATGTGAGTTTCATCCAGTTGGTTTTCATACAGCTGAATGGAAATCATGTGGAAATTGTTAAAATAACTGCACCTCAAATAACTAAGAGGACTATTTAAGAATTTTGAAAGGCCTGGTCAATAAATCAAAAAGTTCCTGATATATATGTAATCTCTTGTTTTGTAAATTAAAGTTCAACGTAGAATACATTTTGTTAAATTATTTTATTCACTATAATATACAATGTTTCTGCGTTGAAATTGTGTGTTAGTTCACCTTTAACCTGATAAACTCTGTTTTCCTCAGCCCTCTGAGCGACTGCAAGTGGAGATTATGTCTCTGAGTCTGAGGCCAGAGTCGAGGGTGGCCCAGGATGACAGCGTGGTGCGTCTGTTTGTGGAATACTCCCTCTTGGATTTGCCCACAGAGGAAACGCCCCTATCCCTGCCTAAACCTCCACTGGGAAAAAGCACCAACTACAACTACAGTAAAGGTACAAGCATGCAACCTGGAACCAAGAACTTCCACAGTGACTCGATCTGTGTATATTCTGCCTCTAAATGTTATGGTAAATTCCCGTTATACATCATAATATGAGGTTTGTGGGCTGACAAAGATCAGCCATTTCCTCTGTTGGTTGCATAAAAGATGTATTTTAGAGAAATGATCACAACACTTTCTCTGCTAACAAACAATAGTATTATTAAGAACGAAAACCTCTGTCTACTCTGTCTTTTTTCACTCCTTAAATGTTAAATCCTTTGAGGGTTTAACCACATCTGTCTATATCAGAAAGTATAATCATATGGTTAAAAACTTCATAACTTTAGCAACATAAGTTTGTATGAGTGTTGTAACTTAAAAAATAACTGTGATTTTGTTGACAGATATATGGCTGTATCAGTTTACTAATGTCTAAACTTTACTGTTCATGTCATTGTATTATTATAGTAATAATAAGATCAGGTGAAGGTCAAGTTATTGTTACTTTTCCATCCTCCGACAGGCCTTGGACATAGAAGAAATATGTAAATAACATAAAGAGTTTGGTCGTCAGAAGGGGTTGTGACCTGCTGCAATTTTTGTCTTGCTTAATGTGACTCAGGTTTAATGTCACATGGTCGTAAGAGTTGTTTAGAGTTTTGTACCTAATACAAGTGTGTGCCGATTTATCAGCAAATTGCCAAAAAGAAAATGCTAATTTGTTAGTTTCCATTCAGTTGTCACGTACATTAGTAATAATGTCATGTTTTTAACTGCCCTTTTGTGTAAAAAGTTTGGAGCTAAAACTGAAACAATAGTTGATAGTTCTCAAGCTTTTGTCCTTGGTTGGTTCAGCCTTCATTACCTTAATTGGCTATAAAATAAATAGACAGAATCAGAATCAGTTTTATTGGCCAAGTACGTACACACATACAAGGAATTTGACTTCAGTAAGCTTTGCCCTCAA
>JAPQRP010000025.1:21571936-21588890 GCA_037367295.1 Apogon hyalosoma
TTGGGGTGACAGGTGTGAAGTGGTCCTTTTCAAACCGGCAGTAGTGGCAGTTAAGGTCATCTGCTAGCTGGAGGTTTCCCACAGGATGCGGGGAGGGTCTTCTGTAGCCGGTGATGTCCTGCAGTTCAGTCGGGTTAGATTTAACCTAATACTGGAGCTGTCGACTGAGGAACTGATAGAATTTTGTCAAATATGGTTAAGAAATGTTTGTTGGACAGATCATTACGTTAAAGATTAAAAAGAACTGGTGACAACTAAAGGGGATTGAGACACTATTGACTATTTTAGTTGCATTCTACCAGTAATCCAGAATTCAGAGCTGTGTCAGTTTGTGTTTATAAAGTTTGGTTAAGTGGTCTGATTTTTGTTCTACCTTCCCAGTCATTCCTGTGGATGCTGAGAACAACTGGGAGAGACGTCAGCTGCTGAGGGGAGTTTTACAGGGTCGAAACCCTCAGATGGAAAGGTGAGGAAATGAATGCTTTGGTTTTTGCTTGTTTGTTGGATACATATGAAAAAGTATTTTGCAGGTGTGAGGCCTGCCCAAGTCAAGACGTAGCCAAAAAACAATCAAAACAGTCTTTATCATTACAGATGAGAGGTGGTCGTGGAAAAATTTACCAGCCTAAATGTATGTAATAAAAACAAAATAAAGAAAGAAATCAGTCTGGTTTGATGTCATTTTCAGTCTATTGCTACGACTGAGAGTGGATTTTTATTTTTAAAGGGATTAATTATGAATTAATTAATGTAAGGTTTTGTTGCTTTTCTTTGTCGTATCAAATATTAAACTGGTATCTTTAGGTTTTTATTGATAGTTGAATACAACAGGAGATTAAAATATAGAAGCCTGACATTAGGGAAGTTTGTATTTATTTGTAGATAAAGCCATTACTCAGTTCATCAAAATAATCTACAAAACAGTTAATAAATATCAAAAATGTGGCTCAGCCATATTCTTCAGAGGAAAGTTTAATATGTTTTATGGATTATCCCAGTTGAAAGCTGCATAGGGTAACCTGTTTTAATGTGGTCTTTACCCACAGATCCAGAGTGCTGCAGTGTTTGACAACTGTACCCATACACTTGACTCTGCTCTTTGCAGATTTACATCACGTGATACTGAACTTGTGTGTAAATCTTCAACTGTTGTTTCTGGACAGAATCCGCTTCACCTTAGTGAGCGAGCCACCAGAGGAAGAAGAGCAGGAGAGGGAGTGTGAAGATGTGGGTGTGGCATTCCTCCGGATCTCTGAAATCCTAGAGAAACAGCAGGACCTGATTGAGACCAATGTGAATGGTCAGCACACATATGTATACATGCACTGCTTGTGGCTTGAACTTGAAAGCTTAAATGAAAGCCTTTCTGTTTTTGTGCTGTGGGTTCTCAGAGTTTCTCTGTGTTTGTATGTCCTGCAGTTGTGGACGTTGATGATAACAGCGAGGTGATCGGTGTTCTGGTTGTGTCTGTGGACGGACTGGAAGCCCTGCAGTCCATCATGAAAGACACAGAACATGAGTGAACCACCATCTCCTGAGGCAAATACATTAACACAAACACACCAGCAGAAAGTCCCTGATGCTTGAATAATATGACTCCTTATATGTCAGATGAAACATCCAGGGTCAGTTCCAGTGACCGTACTTGAAAAGTGAATAGTGTTTTGAAATTGCTAAGTCCTTATATTAAATAGGCACTTCAGCAAATAATGTGCCCTTAAACTGAGCCTGTTTACATGCACACCAATACTTAGATCATTATCCGATTTCTGGAAATGTCAGATTTTTCAAGTGATATAAGTCATGTAAACAGGATAATCTGATGTTTTATCAGATAACAGCCTTTATCTGATTATGAGAAATCGGATTAACACATCTGGCTTTCTCCCCAATACTCCAATTTCTTCCTTCATGTATACAGGTTAATTTGATTAATTCATGCTTTTACATCTGTGCATGTATAAAAGCTATTAAAATCATAGAGAATGGGAGTTACATAGTCAAACATGAGTGGATGACAACAGGAAGTTTGATTCTACCATCACTACACTCATACATACTCCAAAAGAAATCAGATAATGGACTGGAGCATCTAAACCAGGGTTTTCAATTATCGCATTTCTTAAGTGCATATAGATGCATCAGATCTGAGTATAACTCTTACGTGATTATTCCTAGTTATCAGACTTTTATAGTCATGTAAGCAGGCTCACTGTCATGACACATGAGCATTTGCAGCTGTTCATGTAATATCTAACATTTTTCAAACCACTAAGCACCAAACTGATGACACGGAGGGCTAAAAACACAAGGTAAAAACTGTTCCATATTTTTAGATGTCAGTTAATCAAACCAAAAAAGGACTATGTTGGCTGATAAATAGCTGCCATGTGACAGTCTTTAGTAAAAGTTGAAAGCTGAGGAAGAAAATGTAACACTTGAAGTGTAAAGAATACTGTACTATATCTCCATGACAACACAGCTGAGGTCTGTTTCCTAATACAAATTTCAGTACATGTACATAAGTTGCGAACGTTTGTTGATAAAATGTACAGTAGATGTCTGAAATGCTTTATTTTAAAAATGAATATAATTTATAGTTTTCTTTGTAATAATAGAAAGCTGTTATTTAAAGTATATGAGATTTCTTATTAGAAAGGACTGTGACTGTTGATGTGATTTTTGCTATAGCTAAGGTTTGTACTGAAGTTTTGGCTGTGAGTGAGTCTGTTAGTCTGGTTCAAGCAGTGCTGAGTCTCTTAAGACTGTTCTGTTTTTTAATAAATTACTTCAGTTGTCTTTGGCAAAAACCTTCCAAATGTGCCTTACATTTACTGTATGATGCTTTGTATTGTGCTCTAATAAAGAGGTTTTTTTATCTGCATATATGATGGGTCGAATGTATTTTGCATATTTAGTTTGCAATTGAAAAATAGCAAGAAAAAAGGAGAGAAACTTCTACTGTACTTAGAGGTTCACATTCTCCCAGAGATAGAACTATTTTTATGTTTCATCACATTTTTAAACCTGGCCTTGGCAAAGTGAGCCATTAACTCTATCTAGAGATATTAGTGGTCCTGTTGTAATGTGGGTTTTAGTTTGCTGTGTGATACTTTTTAACCCCTGTATCATTAAACGCTGTAGTGTTTGATCAGGTTTTGTACTGTAATCTCCTCTGTGGTCCAGTCCTTTACTGCTTCAGTGTCCCAGTTTACCCACAGACATGGTTAAAGTTGTGGTCTTTAAATGGGCTGGGTGAGGTGGATGTCAGCTGCAGCTGACAGCTCAAGGAGATTGAAAAAAGACAGAACAGCTCATATCAACGCTAAGCAAACTGGACACAGCGGAGGACAGAAGGATTACTGCCACAGGTAAAACTGCATTTTGTTTGTTTTGGTAGATTAGCTAATTTTCAAGTGAGGACTCTTTTTTTTAATGTGCTGCATAAAATATTTGGCATCTGTGCGACATGTAAACAGTCGGTACACCTAAAGTATGGTCATTAATTTATATAACACTAGCATAGGCTTTCAGTGGTCAAAGTCCTTTATGCAGTACATGTTGAAAATGACTGTTTTTGCAAACACTCTCTAATAATGCAAATTATTACAAGAATCGATCATGAAATGTGATTTGTTCTAGAAATGCAGATTTTCATCCACTTATTTTTTTTGCAGAGCTGTAAATCCTGTCACTAAAAGATGGAGTTAGATATGTACTGATTACACAATATCAAAGGTGCACAATACGTATTTCTTTTTTTTTTGTGTAGGTCACTAAGACATCTGACATACATTTTAAGCACTGTCTGTATTATTTTCTTTCTCTGTTGCTGACATCACCATGGCAACATCCTAAATGTTCCTGGAGTCCATCAATAGTCCTATCTCTCTAGTATTACAGCAGGACGTCTGCAGAATTTCAGCTGTTTCTGAAGGTTGGCCATTCGATTTGAGCTGTGCCTCACAGCTGCTTCATATTCAAAATAAAAGTAATGTTTGTGATGCTATGAGAAGGTGTGAAAATATGGTCCATCCACCAGTAAATATAAAGACACATAGTAGTTACCCTTAAAAGGACAAGTTCTGAATTACATCAAGTATTTCATGATTTATTTTCTCAGATCAGGTCCTTTGTTTATGTTAAAGTCTTAATACTACACTGTGAAAATACTTCTCTGCAAGTATAGCTTGCTAAAATTGAAGTGTTTAAGTATATGATCAAAATGTACCCATAATATGAAAGCTAAATCTAGCCATTGTGCTATAAAATGGTTCCTATGTGTTTTAATATAATATATATGATATTTTGGTCTCGTATTACTGTTCTATTAATGTGTATGTTATGGATGTGTATTTTACTATAGGTATTTAAGGTTGAACTATGTACTGATGATGGTATAGTACAACAATACACAGTATTCTTAGATCATCATTCTTGAGCTACATATCTCTAAAAAGTCAACTTTTCATGAGCTCAGAAAAAGAGGTCAGTTTTCTGTTTGTGACAAGTGCTGTGAAATAGAAAAATGTAGTTAAAAGTACAGTATTTTCCGCTGGGATGTAGTGGAATACATGCTCTATATGCGTCTATTTGGAATAGTGGCTGTTGTCATACTTCCTGTTTCAGAGTCTCCAGCAATACCACAGCTGGTCACCATGAGCCTAGATGAAGATGCACGCTGGCTGGAGTGGGTGACCAAGCAGTTTGAGAGCATCGCTGGAGATGACAAAGAGATCGACCTGGATGAGTTTAAGACGGCGCTCAAAGTCAAAGAGGTGACTAAGGATTTCAGTTTCATGCTCTCTGACAGTATTGTTGTTTTGATACATCATAATGAGCAGAGATGTGCTTACAGTGTCTAGTTTGTGTTTTGTGCAGTCATTCTTTGCTGAGCGCTTCTTTGCTCTGTTTGACTCGGACGGCAGCAGCTCCATCAGTCTGGATGAGCTGCTGAAAGCTCTGGACCTGCTCATCCACGGCAGTGAGACAGACAAACTCAACTTCCTGTTCCAGGTCTATGATGTGGATGGTCAGTGGAATTAAAACCCATGTAATACTACACCTAGGATGTGACCAACATAAGCTCTATGAAGAAGAAACTATTTCCAGATTTTATCCACGAAAATTGAGAGTAGATGTTAATAGTTGTATTTATTTTCCTAACCTGCCTCATTCACCTCTCGTCAGTTTAATTCCTATATCTTCCTGAGACCCAGCAATGAGTTTTTGTCCTCTGTAGGGGACAGGAGTTTCACAGCTTTACTTAAAAAATAAAATAAAAAATTAAAACACCGTCCAATGCAAAGGACATTCCATTAAAAAAAAAACTGTTGCATCATGTTGTTTCCAATCAAGGCAATAATTTCATATAAAAACGCCAAAGGTTTTACTTTCCTGAGTCTCAGGAGGATATTTCACCAAATGGGTTTTGAGTGAGAGCATCCATTCACATATTTGTTTTAGTGTAGGACTATTCTAACAGGAATTGTGTGCTGCAGTACATTTGGATCTATTGATCCTTATAAGACAGTCTTATAAGTCAGAGTTGTAAGGACCTTCATACGTTCATCTTTATTTCTGCTGTAATTCTAAGTGTATGCAAATATTTGACAAATGAAAGGATAAAACTAAATAAAGCCTTTTAGTTGAGTATTCAATGCTTTAATGTGTGCACATGTTTACATATGTACACAGATAGTTTTGAGAATTGAGACAGTTCTGTCCTGAATTAAGTATTCAGTTGGATAAATGTTTTTCCATATTTGAACTTCCCAAACAGAGGAGGAACATTCATTTCTCTTGGTTTACTAGAGATCATGTGTGCTTACAGGCAGTGGTTCGATTGATCCTGATGAGCTGAGAACTGTCCTCAAGTCGTGTCTACGTGAGAGCGCCATCTCACTGCCGGAGGAGAAGCTGGACGACTTGACGCTGGCTCTCTTTGAGTCGGCAGATAAAGACAACAGTGGCTCTATCACCTTTGAGGAGCTCAAAGCAGAGCTGGAGAATTTCCCAGAAGTCATGGAGAACCTCACCATCAGGTCTGCAACACTATCACTCACCTGTTAAGTCAAGTTCACTACTTTTAACAGCTACTCAGCCTGGGTTAATTCAGCAACAAACTGTTTAAAAGTAATCCCTGCTGTACTCACTTTTATTCTACTTCAAAATATTTTGCTGAGCTCAAATTATTTTCTTATTCACTCTTTTAACTGTCATAAACAAATAAAAGCTCTTCAAGACGCAAGTGTTCCAAGGTAATAGTTGATGTAAATTAGGGACAGACTGATTTTGGATTTGATATTCACAATATAAGGAACAATAGTATTAGATTAGATTAGATTAGATTATTTTAGATAGAACTTTATTTGTCCCTTGGGCAGAGCCCTTAAGAAACTGAGGTTCCAAAAGCAGCACAACACTGAGCATACACACGACAAACCCCACAAGAAAAAAAAGCAATGCAATAACATAACTATAAAAAAACAATAGTGGTAAAAACACCATTGCAGACTGGAAAATACTCGCAGTAATCTATTTACTTAGTCCAGTAATCAAGGATTTTTTCAAGTGCCTCGTGGCTCTGTTACAGCTACCTCTATATTTCTATTGTCACCACTCTGTTGAGACATGTATTTATTTAATAGTGCTTGTTATTTATAATCCCATCAGTTTGAAAACTGACACAGACGTTATTGAAATATTGTGTTTTGTTTTTTGACTTTTCACCATAAAGGCATTTCAAAACAAGGTTTGTGGCATTCTATAATTTGACACCAGTGTTTTATTATGAAATGGAGTCATATTGGTTCTTGATCAGGAATTTTTCTGTGAGCAGGTGTAAAAAGATGCGAAGAAGACTGAGGAACACTTCGAAGACTTTCTTGATGTATTTCATATGAAACATTTACTGGAATAAAAATCTAGTTCTGAATGCACTTCCCATCACACAAAGTTATACAGTACAGAATCAGATCAGACATATAGAGTAAATACACTTATAATCTAGTTATATGTCAAACCTTAAGGACAACATAATAACTGACACATGTACTTTCCTAAAGGAGACAGAAACAGATGGTTTATGCAAAATACACTCAAAGGTTTTAAAAACGCACCACTCAATTTTGAACTTAAAACAAGATAAGAACTTTTTTGTGACCAGTTTTTTCAGTACTCTCACAGTGAGTATTGACAGTGTGCAGATTTTCAACAGCAGAAGTTGTTGAAAATCACTCTTCTGGCTTTTGGCTGTAGTCTGAGTCTAAAATCAATAACTGTGGTGTGTTTTTAAATCCCTTGAGTGTATATCTGGGCATCTTGCGTGGTAGATATCTTGTCTGCAGATCCAGATGGAGGTCAGGGCAACACACCATGACAACAACTTAACCTGAGAACCAAGAGATGAATAAGCTACAAATTATGTTAGAATTTCTCAAATACTGATCTCCTTGTGTACTTATAATCAATCAGTATTGGTATTGGTCAAGTCCTACATTAAACACTGTGATTCTCTCAAAGTACCGCTGTTTTTCAGTTGATCTCTGTGTACGGCATCTGTCCTCATCAAACAAATCATGAATACAAATGTGGAATTCTTGCTGTTTTTTGAAGTCATCGTCTTTCTCTCCCTCTCTGACTCACGCTGATGTCATCAGTGCTGCTAACTGGTTGAAGCCTCCTGATCTGGACCAGAAGAAGAGACAGACCCCGCGATACCTGACACGCGCCTACTGGCACAACAACAGTCGGAAGCTGCTGTTCCTGTGCGTCTACGCCTGCCTCAGTCTGCTGCTGTTCATTGGAGCCATGCTGCAGCACAGCCACGGCGGGGCCTGGTACATGGTGGCCAAAGGCTGCGGACAGTGCCTCAACTTTAACTGCACCTTCGTCATGGTACGACACAAGTCAGTGCAGTACAAAACATCTGCACCTGCATCAGCTTAAACACAAAATATCCCATAATTAGCTTCTTATTCCAGCAGATGTAAACTCATACACGCATGAACATCACTTGTTACAGCCGTGTCTTATCTTTTACAATAATTACTGTTCTTTATTATAAAAATACATGGCATCTTGTGGCTTTATGGATAAGCTTTCAGCGATTTGATAAGTAAATATATGTGCCAGTCTTTTTTTTAAGATTTAAAGGACTGCTGTCTGCCTAAATACTCAAGTCCCGTATAAACATTCAGTCATTTTCCTCCTGTTGATACTGAACATCACAAGATTTTATAATAATAATAATAATAATAAAAATAGTGATGATAATAATGTCAGGCTTTTTGTCTAAGTCTGAGTTGCGTTATCCTCTGAAGCTGTATTTTTTTAATCTGTTTTTTTTTTTTTTACATATTTCTTTCCCTCCAGCTCAGGACAAAATATCTGTCAGATGAAAGAAAAATTATTTAACCAACCCTCATTACTTGCATATAAACATATTAGGAATAGGCTTTAAATGTGAGTATGAACAGGTGAAGTGACAAAAAAACATGTATTAATGTCATCTGGGCCCCTCAGTCTTGGGCATTTGACCTAATTATGTAATATTCCTTTATAAAACTTAACATGTCCTTGTAAAACAACTTAACTGTATTTACTATATATCCAATAACTGAGTTTCCTTTTTTCTATGAGTATTTAGTTTTGTACAAATTTGAGGTACTTAGTTTAGTATTTACATTTTGTGCCTCTTTATACTTCCCTTCTAATACATCTCTGAGTTTAATATTATATATTTTTACTCCACTGCATTTGTCTGACAGCTTTAGCTGCATTTTAGATAATCTTTTTTCATCCCCTTCATCTCCAGTGAAAACCACATCTCTACCAATGCAATGAACAAAGTTCTGATCCAAAAGAGACATAGAATAAAGCCTAACCTCATGTTCAATATTAGATATCCATCCTCCGTGCTGAAGTGTAATCAGCTGCACAGAGGACACTCCTTGACATTAAGACTTAAATATATTGCCACAGGACTAAATAATGTCCATCAGATCTCACCTTTTATTTAACCCTTTCATGCATGAATTATGAGAACCTTTGTCAAGATTTTTTTCCTGAGTATTTTTATTCCTCCTTAGGCATGAAAAAAAAAAAAAAACAACATACTACTACATACTAGTTATTACTCACTTCATGCAGATGATATACAAAAAAACCCTTTTTGTTTAAGAAAATGGTTAATTACAGCTTAATAACAATTAGCATTTGAATTACACTCAAACATGTTAGTGCAGATCAGGTTTATCAAGAACAGCAAAGTCACAGTAATGGTATGAATGTCAGTGAATGGGATGGTGCAAAAGCATCTACTGTGTTGACTGATATGGAACTAAAACAACAAAATCAATGAATATACACGAGAACAGTTGGAGAATAGCCGTCCACTGTAGTGACCACTGTGCATGAAAGGGTTAAGACATCATTCATTGCCCTTTACATAGATACCATCTTAGGTATAAACATTAAATGTGTGTGCAGGTGCTGATGCTGCGTCGCTGTTTAACATGGCTGAGGGCGACGTGGGTGGTGAGGGTTTTACCACTGGACCAGAACATCTTACTGCACCAGATTGTGGGCTACGCCATCCTCTGCTACACGCTGGTTCACACCACCGCTCACGTCTTCAACTTTGGTATAAACCTGCATTTATTTAAATGCATGCAGTGTTCCAACAGGTGATGCTCTTCATTGTGTTTCTTCATTTGTGTCCTTCAGTCCAGCTGTCAGAGAAAAGCGAGTACAGCCTGTGGGAGTTCCTGCTGACCACACGGCCGGGCATCGGTTGGGTGAAGGGAACGGCCTCGGTGACCGGGGTGGTTCTGCAGGTGGTCATCTGCCTCATGGTGCTCTGCTCCAGCACGTTTGTACGACGCAGTGGACACTTTGAAGTAAGAGTCAAACTGCAGAGTATTATCAATGTGCAAAACGAATCAACAGGCTAATCCAAAAAAGGATGAACATTTATGATGCAAATATTATAAATGAGTCCGATCAAGTGGTAACACATGGACACATTTGGTGTTCAACAGTCTCTGTCATGTAATCAGAGTAACTTATATGCATGTATTATGCATATTTGAGTAGGTATTTATGAGCACTTTAACATTATGTGTAACAAAATTTGGGGAGATACATTTTTTTTAGGTGAAAAATATCAAATCACTGCTCCGTAACACATGGACTTGAAACGGACATCAATTTTTTTAAGCTTTACACAAACATTCAAACCATGTGGTTCTCAACAGAAATTGCTATCAAGTAGAACAACACCTTTTAGATATTATGTTCAGCTATGCTGAAAATAAATTTTGGCATAAAATATTGAAAAGTCTCTGTTTATTGACACGAGAATGTGGTAACACGTGGACAGGCTGCCATAGTAACACGTGAACGACTCTTTACCATTGTATGCATCACCCAAAGTTTATCAAAAGATCATCACATTCTGAAAGTTTCACTCAAATATCTGAATTATAAGTAACTTGACAATTAAATATTGGTATTTTTGTGGTAACATGTGGACAGGGCCTTTTAAGCAACTCACAAATGTTCAAACTCCAAAATATCAATAATATTCGCAAAGTAATGAAAATCTAATACTTTAAACTTAATCATGTATATAATCAACAGATTGAATAAATTTTCTAATTTTTTAGATTTAATTTTTAGCATCAAATTTGAGCTATGGCTATGGTATAAAAAGTACAAAAAATAAAATCGGCTGTAACTTTTTTCTACAAGAGGTATTTTAAAAAAGGATAACAGTTCCATAAAATACAGATCTTTAGCTAAAAAAAATAAGCACACTTGATAAATGATGTGTGCAAATTTACTTTTTCATGTTGATGTTCACTTTCAGTTGATCGGACCCACATACATCATTATCACGTCTTTATTTGGTCAAATACAGAAAACTTTAACTATGCAGCACATTAGACTATTACTCCTTATCAAAAAGTAGAAGAGAAGCTACAATCATGTTAATTAAAAGAAAAACAATTATGGGAATTTAAAATCTATATTCCTTACAGAAAAAAGTCCTGAAATCCAGAATATAGTTTACTATTTTTGGTGTGAATGTGGTACAGCTGAAACACACTAATATAATGATAATCAGCAGGGAGATTCAGTTTGTGCACGTGTTGAGTCAAATAACATTTAATAATAATAATTATTATTATTACTATTATTAAACCTTTATTTAACCAAAAAATGTTTTATTTAAATCTTTAAGCGCATCCAGGCTGAGACAGACAACGGTATAAAACAGTTACATACATATGCACATTATCATAAATACACAATGAATGGTTTGCATAAAAATAAAGAAACAAACAAAAAAATAATTTACTGTGGAATGATGGAGTATGAAATATATTCAAGTTTGTTACATTACATACATTACATGCATACATACATTGTTAGTCATCAATATCAAGTTAAAGAAAATAAAGTACTCATGAAATGTCCAGTTAAATTAAGAGCACATTCCTTTCAATCCTCTAAATTTCAGGTGCAGGAAATTAGATTCCATTAATTCTGTATACATCCTTCAGCTGAGGCCTCCATCCTGTCTGTAGTTCTGTGGAGGATAAATGAGCGGCTCCCTCTGGTGGCTGCAGTAAATAATTGCAGTAATACAAACATTTCATTCATGTCAGTCAGGATAGATTTTTTTTTGTGAATGATAAAGGCTGTTTTCAGACTCTTTAGTTAATCAAAGATATGATGCGTTTGAAGGCAAATGTAGTGGACTTTTCTTCCTTTAGGCTTTAGACATTTTTAATACAATATGTAATGGTAAAATTCCCAAAACAAATCAAAAAACTTTAATTTTCCAAGCAAGAGGCACAGTTCAGTTTTGTATTCCAGTGTTGCATCCGCAGAAAGATACAGATCTTCTGGCAGGGTATGTAGCATTTCCAATCAGAATAATAAATCCATTCGAGCTTCTCTCAAAATAAGTCAGGAAAATTTCAGTTTTCCACTATCTGAAGTTGCTTTACATATGTTGTAAAATGTTTTGTTTGTTTCTTTTACTTCCTGTCTTTCTTTAGTTCCATGCAATTCATCCCTCTGTGTGTTTGCATAATTTCCGTCTATATGCAACAAAATGTTAAAAATGGACAACAAATAAATATTGAACAATAAATACTTTCCAGTATTTGTATTTATTTATTTAGTTACAGGACAGTGTGTATTGGCAATAGTTGCAAAGAACAAGATGCGTGCGCCAGATTCAGCAGAGAAGCTAATTTCCATCATTATCTACTTTCAGTTATGGTTATTCTTAGCACCGAAAGGCTGTACCACTGATTTGACTTATCGAATATATATATGGGGGATATACATTGTTATGCTGTATATTTCATAATGATAATCTTTAATACATCATATTTTACAAGGTAAAACACATGCTCTGGGATAATCTAATACATTTTCATTTTCTGTAAATATATCTGTTATCTTTACTATTAATTTCTTAATCTGTTATATCCTTAATAGCATAATAGACATCTTCATATTCAGTTTACTCTCATGTATGTAAGTTGGACCAGGAAAATCTGTATTTTCACTTGAAACAACAGTTGCTCCATTATTAAAAGAGTTTCTATTATCTCATCACTGGTCCATCAGCTTTACTGAGCAATAACTAAAACAATTAGTTGTTCAGATTAATCTAGAGCAGGGAAAAAAGACAAATCTAGTGTAACAGAAGTAAAAAGAAGCAGAATATGTACTTTTTTCTCTCTTTCTACCAGTGGAAATTGTTAGAGTGACACATCGTTAGCCTCATAACATAATTACTCATACTCATCTTATATACAATATGGACAAAAGTATTGGGACATGTTGAATTCGGGTGGTTCCTTTTTTACAGGGGTCTGCTCTACAAAACAATGACAAATGTCATAGTATAGTTTTATACTGTGATAAATATTATATTAATTATTATTATTGATGTTTGTATGTCAAATCAGCATAAACATGTGAAAAAAGTAGATTAGGTTAGTTGTGGCAGAAAATTATTATGAAAAAATAATATCTCTGATGCATTTTGGAAGTAAACACAACAATTTAAACCAAATTAACCAATGCAATGCAATGATATTTATCACAATATATAACTATATTATGACATTTGTCATTGTTGTTTTGTATCCCAGACCCCTGTTAGAAAAGAAACACCTGAATTTAACGTTTCCACATACTTTTGTCCACATAGTGTATGACTTAGGTAATTATGCTGCGAGGCGAACAACACATTAACAAGGTGTCAATGTAAGATTTTACAAATATAAGTAAAATCCTCTATGTTCAATGAAAAAAATACGTTTCCAAACTACACTTCAGCAAAAGCAAAAAAACAAACAAAAAAAAAATAAATCTGAGGCTGATGTTTCATGGCATTGTTGAAAGATCTGCTAAACCTTCACACACCTGATGTTTAATATTACTGCCTGTTTTTCCCTCAGGTGTTTTACTGGTCTCACCTGTCCTACGTCTGGGTGTGGTCTTTGCTGATGGTGCACTGTGCCAACTTCTGGAAGTGGTTTGTGGTCCCAGGGCTGGTTTTCCTACTGGAGAAGATTGTAGGAATAGCTGTTTCTCGAATGGGAAGCCTTTATATCGTAGAAGTCAACCTTCTGCCGTCTAAGGTGTGGAAAACTGTTAATACTAATGTTAATTCAAGGTTCAAGGTATCTTTATTATCCCCGAAGGGCAATTTGTTCTGCAGCCAGCAGTGCAGTCACACTCGGACACAACACAAAAACAAGTACAAGTACAATAAATACAATAAATACAATGAATAGCACCACATTAAAAGGTGTCATTGACCAGCCAGATAGCAGATGGAATAAAAGAGTTTTTGAACCTGTTAGTTCTGCACATGGGTTGGCTTTAGCACCGACGTGAGGGGAGCAGTCTGAATTCACCAGACAATGGGTGACTAAAATCGGAGATGATACCTCTTGCCTTTTTCAGGGATCTGCTCTTATACAGGGCAAGAAGATCGTTAAGAGGAGTGCCAACAATTTTGGAACACGTCTTAGCCAATCCTTGGAGATGATTTTTAAGCTGTGCAGAAAGTGACCCATACCAACAAATAAAAGAAAAAGTTAAAATTGATTCAATAAAACAGGAGTAGAACATTCTCTAATTACATACATTTGTACTCTCATCTGATGAAAAATGCTGTTCTATGAATAAAAATGTCATTTCTGGTTTCAGGTGGAATTATGAGATCAAAAAATGTGGTCACAGGTAAGAAATATGACTCTCAATGTTTCTCCCTCTCTGTTTTTCTCTTCAGGTGACTCATCTGGTGATTAAGCGTCCCCAGTTTTTCCATTTTAAACCTGGTGATTACATCTACATCAACATCCCAGTGATTGCCAAGTACGAGTGGCATCCATTCACTATTAGCAGCGCCCCAGAACAGTCAGGTACAACAGAGCTCTCGTAGCTACAGGTACCGCCTTTGCTTCTCAGTGCTTTTAAGGTAGTTTGTTAGTTTCTTTCCTTAATTCATTAAGGTTTCCTAATTGCTTCAGGAGTCAGTGACGGAGCAAAACAAATCCAGTTACCTTTAATTTTGTTGCAGTGTTTCATCATGAAAGAATAAAAACATGAAATAGTATGGCTCATCTCACGTTTTGGTTATTTTAATGATTTAGGCATTTTATTCTTCTCTGAGCCATGTAGTTCTGTAGTTAAACTGAATGAGCAGTATGTTCTGCTGTGACATGTGCGATGCAGATTCTCTGTGGCTTCACATTCGCTCGATGGGACAGTGGACCAACAGGTTGTATGAGTGTTTCAGACAACCTGAGAGCCAGACGGTCAGCCCCAAGAGACTGACCACCAGCCTGAGGAACCGCAGACAAGTGATGAAAGACCAGGTTACAAACAATACCACCACTCTACAGATCACCCTCTATTACAGGGGTGTCAAACTCATTTGAGTTCAGGGGCCACATTCAGCCCAACATGATCTGAAGTGGGCCAGACCAGTCAAATCTGTCTATCTATATTATAAAAGCCAAGTGGCCTCTGTGTTCGTGTGTATGTATGTATATGTGTCTGGGGAGTCACACAAAATCTGGAAAGAGCTGACTGCTGCACTTTGGCATACATAGGTATTTTTGGTAAGAGACTAACGAAAACGGCAAGTTGATAGGACCAATATTTTGAGAGATAGTAATTTTGGAATACAATGGCCTTACAATCACATTGCCAAACCCTCAACGATTTGGCGGTGACTACTGGACAAATGCAGTACAGCATGCACGAATACGCAACAGCATAAAAACTACCACATTTACAACCTGTGGATCCCCATGGGTCAACACGCTAGTAATAACATAATAATATAAATAATGTCAACTCTAAAGTTTTCTGTGTTTTAGAGTCAAAAAAAGTCAACTTACATTATGAAAATGTTTACATGCATAAGCTATCCTTCAAAAAAATGTGACTAACATGAACAAATATGAACAAACTGAAACTGATTAAGAAAAATAAATGCAATTTTAACAATATTCTGCCTCAGTTTATCATTTACACATGTGCACTAAAACTTACAGATCACAGTGGATCTACAAAAACACAAAACATTTAGTAACAGGCAGAATATTGTTAAAATTACACTTACTTCTCTGAAGACATTTCATGTTGTTCATATTTGTTTAAGTTATTCAAATTTTTTGTGAACGTATAGTTTGTAAATGTAAACATTTTCGTGTAAAGAGAAAAATTTGGAGTTGTCATTATTCATAGGTTATAGTTTTTTACTGACTGAGCCACATGAGATCCAATTGGTCTGAATGTGGAACCTGAACTAAAATGACTGTTAATATCTTCAGTGTAATTTTTGCATTTCACAAATTTATACCATTGGCCTTTGGTGGGCCTGTTTTGGTCCACGGGCCACATGTTTAACATCCATGCTCTATTAACCATGTTTAAGGTCAGTTTTATTTGGGACTCTGTGGCAGGAGGAGCTGTTCCGGTCTACAGACTGTAACGGCACAGTGGCCACCAATGAGGATGACTCTGTTGAGCTGACGATGTACCGTCAGAATGGCTACACATCCGGTCCAGCTCTGGAGTCCACGTCTGAAGATCAGGAGCCAGTAGAGTCTGTTCCTGATGAGCTGGGGCCAGCAGAGAGAGGAGAGGCTCCTCCACTCAGGGAGGTAAACTGCACTGGAGGCTCGTTCTACCCACTAGAATTCAAAAATCTTCTCAATTCATTTCACAGACTTTTGAAGAAATTTAATACAAGTTCTATCGATATTCTAGGAACTTTGCAAAATCTTCTCCTCACTCTCCTCCAAGTATGAAGTGAAATTTTATCATTATTATGTATTATCTAAGCCTCACCAGTTGTTTTTTTCCCCCTTGGATTGATGTTAAATGTACACATTCAAGAAACCGAGAGGATAATTTACAACATAAATACTTGTTTCTTAAAGCAAATTAATCAATTCCTCATTAATACCCACATGAGGAAACTTTAAATTTCCAAAATGTATATACCCACTAATTTTCACTTTCTTGCAGCCATATTTTGATTCAGCATGATGTTTATATAGTTGTACTATTTCTAGAACTCTGGTATAAGAAATGGACTGACACATTTCCATTAAATATAGCTTCAGAAATGAAAAACCAACATGTTGACTGTATATTTTCCCCAGAGGGAATATTTGAAATAACCTTGAAACCTTTTATGGGGAAGAGTTGCATTCACTGGAAATATCTTTCAAAAAGAGTATATCCTCCTCAGACCCAGGAAAGTAAAGGTTTTGGCTATTTTTTTTTTTTTTGCTTTGATTGGAAACAGCATGATGCAAAAGTTTCCTTCCTTCCTTCCTTCCTTCCTTCCTTCCTTCCTTCCTTCCTTCCTTCCTTCCTTCCTTCCTTCCTTCCTTCC
>JAPQRP010000025.1:21602981-21634111 GCA_037367295.1 Apogon hyalosoma
TATCTGTGCCGGCTCTGCCATTGTAAACACCTGTGAAATGAAGGCATGGATGGCTTGTGTTTACAGTTAGCCAGCGGCACCTGGCTGGAGGTGTGTTTGTGTGGTAGTACCGCAAACCGTGATGTTTCTTGCGAGACACAAGATCTAGGCCCCAGGACGGTACTGAGAAGTTGCAAGTGACAGATTCGGCCCTAGAGGCTCTAGTGGGTGGATGGAGGGCTGCCATTTAACCATCACAATTACTCTGAAACTGTTGAATTAATGTGAAAATCCTGCCAAGTTCCCCTTTAATTGAGGGCAAAAGGCATATAACCCAGCACCACACCATGCTTAATGCTGATAATGTCTTTCGTCATGTGCCGGATGTGTGTAATTTATCTGTTTACTCAACATGTACTTACTCACAATTATTTGTCAGAAAGTTGTCCACTGAAGTTTTATGGTCTTGACAGCCCCAGTGAGCAGGTCATGTCTTATTGTTCCTTTTTAATTTTTGTCAGTACCTCCACTTCCAACTCACAGATCTCAATCATTGAATTGTCTCAAGCTTTCAACATTGCATCAGCCTGAGTACTCTCTAAAATTATTTGGCTAATCGTGCCTAATGAAGTGTCAGCTAATCATTCTTGTTCCAACGAAATGAAACAAGCCAACTTACACCTTCTTGAATTTCATTTGCTTCTGTGGTTTTTAAAATATGGTTTTCAGACAAGACTTTAGTTAAAATGAGGGCTTTTTTTCTGTTAAATTTACTGTTACATCTTGTGCTGACCACCATTCATTGAGCTCTAATGGAGATAACAGGAACTGGGCTTTTCCCTTGTAGGAAAGCTGCCAAAAATGCCAGCATGCAGAGCTGCACTGATCTGATCAGACTCTCCACAAGGGCTGTGCTGCATTCCTGATGGGAAAATGTTGGTGTTGTAGCAGGGTTACAAGCAGTACGATAGATTAAAATATAAAAATGTTCCTTCAGTAATTCTTAACTGTGCCTTAACCTTTTATTGATCAGTTTGTTCAAGGAGATAATTTGATGTAGCTATGCTGTTATACACAGCTTTAGACTTTTAAGGGTATTCCAGATGTAACTCATCAACACTGCCTTTTATTTGGTTATATATCATTAATGTTTAATAATGTCTCTTGCATTGAAGACATTTCCTGGTTTCACTTTGACCTACTTTACTCATTTTAGTTGTGACTGGCTGCTGTTTGATATGTAGTGGATGAGTTTAAGAGAGAGCCTGACTACATTTAAGTTGTTTGCTTCTAAATAAGTACTCACCAGTGAAGTAGAAATATGTGACTGTTAAAATTGTGTTCCCTAGAAGGTTTTGCTTTTAATTAGACATTTTCAATCTTAGTCCTATACAAAATCTAACTTGACTAAAATTTCAGACTTTACTCAAATGTTATAAAGGCAGTAAGGTGTTCCCTCTATTTACAGTGATTGAGACTAGTCATACTCAGACCTGCCACACTGTTTTAGCAGTCCAAACTTTTCCAACCACAATCCTCACCATAACTAGACATTATCATATCATCAGAATATCTAGACCTATTCCATGTTGTTTTCTTGTCATTGTTTTAACTGTGTTCATGAAGTATAACAGCCAGCAATCTTCTTGGACTCGTAATGAACTGCTCTGTACTCTTTCAGCCTAGACTCTGCATGGCGACGGAGTGGCCCCAGTAGGAGTGAGCAGCCAATCAGCCAAGGCCACTGGTAGCATTATGGCGTCCCGTCAGAGGAACTCAGTCCGGATCCTGTCCAACCGGGAGCGAGGCTCCCAGACTTTTGGCTCACAGCGGCTCCTGCAGCTGCTGGTGGAGGAGAAAGTGCGCTGGATGAAATGGCAGAGTCAGGTAAGTATCCAGGAGAGTTTGGTGCAGACCATCCTATCATTATTTCAGAATATTTAGTGTTAATACAAATGTAACGTACTGTTAAATACTCATTTTCCCCATGTGCTGTTACATAATCATCATGTAGTCGTCATCATGTTTTTTTTAGTTGTTTAGAAAAACACCTCATTATTATGTTGAAAATTTATACATGTAATGTAACTTCCAAGCATTTTACAACTACACTTTTTTCCCCATGTTTTTGCATGATTCTCTTCTTTCTGGATATTTTGTATGTTTTGCAGATAGATATCAACATTTTCTGAGCTCCTGTCTCTACTTTCTTCATTTTGATTTTCTATCCTGTTAAACCAACCGGCATCTCGTGCCAAACATCATTTAATTTTGGAGAGCCTTGAGTTTCAGTCTGGTTCAATTCAAAATAAAATTTTGCATTCGCTTTGTAAAATTTTGCTTAATTTACAAGACTTTTATGCTGAACTCATTGTACATGTAAAGCAAAGACCTTTTTCCTAAATCCTTTTGTTTTTAAGTAATTTGCTTGCAGTCACTAATTTGGATGGTAGATTTTAATAAAATGATTAACTCTTTCCCCCTTGGACGCCTATTAGGAACAACCCATATATATGTTACTAGGGCTACCCACAGACCATATTTGCGTTAAAGAAAACCCACCTCCACAAGTGGTTATAAATGACTTTCACACTTATTAACTTCATTGAAATATAGACATATTATATATCAGTGGAAACCTGAGACTCTGGACTATCCATTTATAGAGGTTTCAATGGGATTCAACTCATTTACAGATATATAACAGCTATTTGAATATAACAGTTTACCTGGTCTGCTGCAAAATAGAAAACTAAAAATTCATTCAGCATCTGATACATGCATGTTCTGAACACTGTATTCATAAACAAAATTACACATATATTTGTCAAAGTATTGAGATAGATTTCATGTCACCAGATACAGTATTGACATGTGTACACCTGGTGGTACCTGGTCTGTACTGTACCTGTTATGTTCACTTCCTTGTGCGCAGAGCTCCGCATTAGTATTTCTGTAGCAATTCTGTCACGCATAGCGTCTTGGGAAAAAAAGACTGAAATGTTTCAGTGGACTAGCCTCTGCAACATCCAAATTTTGGGGTAATTTAGGTCTACACTTGAGTGTAAAGTTCACAATAGTTTGATCAGGTATTACACACCTCCTTAAAGATGCATGACCAGCATCCTCATCTTCAGTAGTTTCACTTTCTAGAATTCCGTTGCTATCACTGTTTTCCACTGGGTAATCAAATTCATCATCACTTTGAAATCTACAAAAATCAGATGTCAGTCACTTTCTCCAAAGTTATCCAGAAAGAAAGCCCATTCCGCTCCGCTTCTAAACCTGCGTGCCACCATTACACTTGTTTTTCCGTTGTGTTGTTTCTTTTTCCGGTGTCTAGAATCGTCACCACTTTGGCAAACTTCGGGAAAAACTGTCGAAAATGTATCCTTTAATCCTATTGGTTGGCCAAGTGTGGGTTGTGGTCATCTCCATCTATCACACCATCTGTCACATTTGAAAAACCGGAACCTTTTCTAATGGTCATCAGATCACGTCTTTAATGATACAACAGAGGTGTCAAAACTCGTCATTAAGGATACGAGGGGGGTCGTAAAATGACGTCTTTATGGGGGAAAGAGTTAAAGAACTGTATTATTGAATTTCTAAGATTAATAAAACTAGGATATTTGATCTAAAATCCACTTGTCTACTGACTGCCACATTGTAATGATTTATGGACACATTTCTACTGCCAACTCTTCATCCCACTTAACACCACAATGACAGAATCCGATAGAGACTAGATTTTATAACAAAAGGTGAAATGCAGCTAAGTGTGGCAGGCGCAGCATCCACCTCAGTCTCTGCCAGCGACGGTCGCGCTATCTTGTTACTACAAGCTGCGTCAGACATTATTAATGTTGCCATTCACTGCTTTAGTTCATTTCATCCTCACATTTCACAAAGAAGTGACTCCGAGCTCTGTCATTTGTGTATTTTAGGTCAAAACCTAGGCTGAACCAACAGTCAAGCCTCTTTCTCTTTGGAAGTCCTTTACTCTGTCCTCACTGCTCCAACACTAGTCTTATTGTGCAGGTACCTCTAAGGCCTGGGTCAGACCACGAGACTATTCAGATGTTGCCCAGTGAAGGCTTGTTCAGAATGAATGTCCAGTCTCTGCTGCCCCATGAGGAAATGATTTAATCCAGACTATAGGGCCCAGATGAGGACAGTTATTCAGGGACAGTTTCCTGTTTTTGTCAGTTTTCAAAAATGATTACACTGAGTGGTGTTTTGTTAAATGATGAGGTGTTGCATACAACATTTAATCCTGAGAGGTTAATGTTTTGTCTGTCAGACAGGAAAAACCTTAAAGCTGCAGGAGTTGAAATCAAGCAAAGAAAAGTAACTTTTGCATTGAACCACAGCGTGAAGAGGCCGAGTCTGATGGAATCTCAGCAGCAGTTATTAGGGATTTATAATGGCAAATATCAGTTCATCATTGAAGAATTATTAAAAAAATAGGTTTACAAAGTCAGAAAAGAATAAAAAATAATTTAAGAACTTCAGAAATAAACCAGACATGTAGCCATTAAGGGGAATGCACTTTCTTAAGCTGGAGTTGTATTCTCTCCAAGGTGTTGTGGTGTAAGTTATGTTTGTCTTGCACAAGATGTCATAGGTTTTGATTTATTCTTGTGTGTCAGACTGTATGCTCTCATAGTAGATCATCAGGTTGTGTTTTAGATTGTGTCACAGAAACTGTTTATATACGTACAGCCACTCTACAGTCTACTGTTCTATTTTTGTCATGTTTTCACTGTTTGTATTTTAGAAAGAGCTGCATTTTGATTAAAAATCTATACTTATCTGACAGAAAGTGGAGCTGCCGGACAGCCCTCGATCAACGTTTCTGCTGGCATTCAGTCCTGACAGGTGAGGAAACACATCAGTCAGTTATTTTTGTTGGACTATAAATGAGTATTCCTGCAGGATTTCTGATGTGAACTCCAAATTTTGTTTACAACAGATTAGAAACAAGGCAATTATCAGACAAACCACCAAAGCTAGTGCTTGTTTCTAAATATTTGTACTGTGAACTCTTCTAGGACCCTTATGGCTTCCACTCATGTCAACCACAACATTTACATAACGGAGGTGAAGACTGGAAAGTGCCTACATTCCTTAGTGGGCCACCGTAGAACCCCCTGGTGTGTGACCTTTCACCCCACAATTCCTGGCCTGGTGGCGTCCGGGTGCCTTGATGGCGAAGTCCGCATCTGGGACCTGCATGTTAGTACCGTGTGTTGTAGAAAGTTCCAAGTTATTTCTGAAATGTCTTTGGTGTATTAATGTAAGAAAAAAAAAAAAAAAAGTATCAAATGATGATGTGCACAATGTTGTCTTTATCTGTCATAGTTACTTCTGTTTAGTTCTGATGTGTGTTTACATTTGCAAAAAAAAAAGCCATTACTGCTGTCAAAATAATGAAATAATCTCAGTGTAACTGTCATTACCCTTCATGTACTGACGCTTTCTGTTTCTGCCATTTTTATTAACTGTTACAAATTGACTATCAGTTCCCTTTAAATCTCAGAAAACTGAACTCATTTAATTAGTTTCTTGTATTAATTCAGTGGATATAGCAGTTTTTTGTGTCACTTGCAGACATACAGTTATTAGATTTTGCCTTTACCAAGTGTAAAAGCTTTTTTGCAGAATTTTTTTTTCCAAATGTGCATGTTAATAACCCAAATAAAATCCTCTTAATGGAAAGTCTGTATAAACGAAATAACATTTTAGAATATGTGTAATGCTTGTTCTGTCTGCAGGGTGGCAGTGAGAGTTGGTTTACAGAGAGCAATGTCGCCATTGCCTCCCTGGCCTTCCACCCGACTGCTCAGCTCCTTCTGATCGCCACCAACAATGAGCTCCACTTCTGGGACTGGAGCCGACCGGAGCCCTTTGCTGTCGTCAAGACTGGCAGTGATACCGAGAGAGTCCGGTGGGTTGAATGGAGCAGCTAAGTGCTGATAACTATGATGATAAATATCAGTCTGTGTTATTGTGGTGACCGGTGAATAACATGAAGCAGGAGGACATGTTTATGAACAGACTGATCACATATCACATATACGTGGTACCGGCTTGACTCGACTCGGCCTTTTTGCATTTCCATTACGAAAAAGGACCTGGAATCTGGTACCCAGCACTAGTTTTTTGGTATCACCTCCGCCGAGGTTCCAAGCGATACTAAAACATGATGTGTAAACACTGCAGACCTCTGATTGGTCAGAAAGTTGTCTGACCCACCGTTCTACAAAATACAGATGCGGAAGTTGACAGTAAATATAGCGGTAGGTTAATCCACATGACAGCCCGCAAAACTACACCATGTTCGGTCGAGGAGATTCAGTCCTTGGTGGCCGACATAAAAATTCAGACTAGACAACGCGCATCGAGTGAGTTTATCAGCAACTCTGAGCAGATGACGGGGAAGTAACGCGCCACATCGCTATGCCGTCCAGGTACTCTAAAGTCAGTACAATCCTGTAATGGAAATGGTCTGCAGGAATAGTACCTGGTACCCGAATCGAGCCGAGCCGGTTCCATGTAATGGAAACGCGGCAATAAATTAGTGAGTTGTAGTTCAGTTCTATATAATAAGAGTCTGTATTCCATACCAAACGCAGTTCATGTTATGGCTTCTCTTCAAATATTAAAGTTAAAAACCTCTGTTAACATCTGTATTTTTTTATGCATCGTCTATGTATTTTTTATGTATTTGCTATATAACTGCTATAAAACACATTCAAGAAAAGTGAAATAAACCTTTACAGTCCATTATAATATACAGTACATTATATTTACTGCACGCATGTAGTTTTATTAATTTGATTTCAGCAACAGCTGTTTGCATGAATGTATGTGGTAAATTGTTCATAGGGTTTCTTGGTGATTCAACACAATTTTCAACACAATTTGATGAAAAATAAGCAGCTGGAGAGTTTGTAAATACACATGGCAATGATAAAAATAGCTCGGTTCAAATTTGATAAACACTAAACTAAAAATTTTTTTTTTTTTTAATAGAGCTTTAGGATTGTGGAAGGTGATTGAACTCAAGTTACTTTTGATATGTTAAATTTAAAAAAAAAAAAAACAAAAAACATGATAAAACGTTCTGAATTTTGGGTTAGGTGGTACGGATAGATCAGAACTGTGCTTTGCTATCATTGATTTTCATCTATGTGATCTTTCCAGGCTGGTGAGGTTTGACCCTCTTGGCCACAACTTGCTGACAGCGATAGTGAATCCGTCCAATCAGCAGGTAAGAACCTTTGACTGTACCTCTGTCATTTATCACCATACATGACAAAGGTTTTGCCTCTTATTATTTTAGTTGGTGAAAACAAAGACATGAAAAAATGTTTTATTAACTGTAATTAAAATGTTGTTCATTTTCCCCCTCCATTGGTGCTGTGGATGTCAGGTTGCTGAATAACACTAAAACTAAATAAAAGTTATTAAAAACTAAAACTATTAAGTTCCTCAATACAAATCTAAAACTACTGATAAGGCTAAAATTGAAATCATAAACCAAACTGACAGACTAAATAAAAATAAAAAGACAATTTTAAATTGAGAACTCTCTTTCAGAATGAGGAAGACTCTGAGGTTCCGATGGACAGTGTTGAGATGCCTCACTTCCGTCAGCGGTCCTTCTTGCCTTCCCAACCAGTTCGCCGCACACCCATTCTCCACAACTTCCTTCACATTTTGTCATCTCGCTCCCCGGGGGCTCAGACAGGAGGCGAACAGTCACGGCCTCTGGGTGAAAGTGGAGGCAGTGTCGGAGAGTCACCCAGCATGCCTCTGGCCCAGTACCCCGGGGCTGAGCGTGGGCCTCCTGCTCCTGGCTGTACTCAGCACCTGGGCATGGTTTGCCTTTGTAGTCGCTGCTCTGTCAATCGCAACCCTTCTCTGGCCCCAGAGGGCTCCTCCGTGAACTCATCTGATCCTAGGGTGCCATCTGAAGCTTCCCAACCTCCCCCAGCTTCCACATTCTCTTCAGCCCGAACAGAACCCAGACAACCTTCAGAGCGACCCTCTGCCTTTACATCAGTCTACTACAGCGCCAGCACTTCTCTCAATCCTCCTGTACCAAGTGTCATTGAGCCACACTCCACCACCAGGCCAGCACCTGAGTGGTCAGTCAGGGAGATTCGGGTGGGTCCAGGCATGCTGCCTCCCAGGACTTCATCGTCCTCCTCCATCAGTCTCCTTTCAGTGCTCCGTCAGCAGGACAGCTCCTCCCACTCTCCAGTCTACACCTCTGCTACTGAAGGACGGGGCTTTCCCCAACAAGGAGCAGAGGCTGGAGGCCGAGACAGCGCCGGTACAAGCAGTGGACATCACCCATTCTGGGACGGCTCCCGAAACACGGCATCTTTCCGTAATGTGCTTCAGTGCAACTTGAGCCGCTATTTCCTGGAGTTTGGAGTTGACCGCATGCAAGACCTTGAACCACCTCTAGGGGGCAGCATCACAGATGGAAACCAGGAGCAGAGCCAAGAACTGCTAAATAATAACATGGACCCAGACAGACCAGGGCCTTCCTCATCTTCCTCCTCCTCCCCTACCCCAATCATCCACTATCAGCCTCCCCTCCCTCCTCCTCCTTCCTCTCACAGCCTGGAGAACAATGTTCCTCCCCCAGCCTCTCGAGGCCATCTGAATCGCTGCCGGGCATGTCACAACTTGCTCACTTTCAACCACGACTCCCAGCGTTGGGAACGCACCAACCAGACTTCCTCCACCTCTGCCTCCACTCTGGAACCTCCCTCCTCCTCTTCTTCCTCTTCTTTCCCCTCTTCCTCTCCTTGGCAGCCTGAAGAGAGCAGAAGGACACTAGAAGCCCAAACCCAGGACAGGAGGGCACCTGCGGAGCCCAGTGAGCAGCCGCCGCCCCCTGGTGGAGGAGTGGGAACAGGAACAGTGGCCTTCCCTATAGCTCCACCCTCTAGCCAGCCTGGCGAGCAGACAGTGGGCTTGGTATACAACCAGGACACAGCGCAGTGGGAGAGGGTGTATCGGCAGGCCGCTGCCGGCCGATCAGCAGAGCCACCAGAGGCCTTAAGCCAAGAAATGCCTGTTGACCCCCCGGATGAGGACTCACTAAGAAGGTACGATGGCTTCATGTTGTTTGGACCTCAGCTCTGCACAGACACTGCACTGACAGTGAGCCAGTACGCAGCACTACATCCCTGTTGTTTTTCAGTTATTACCTAGTCATTACATCTGTCCTGGTATATTTTTTTACACAGGCGACTGTTGGAATCATCTCTATTATCATTGTCGCGCTATGATGTGGCAGGATCAAGAGATCACCCAATCTACCCTGATCCAGCCAGGTACACTACTTCATGTATTACAAACTACCCCCTGTTAAACTTTATTTAGGTATAAACAGTAAGTATTCAACCAATAATTATTGTTTGAAGATGAATCACATTATCTTTTTTTTATTATCATCATTAATCTGTCATAAATTCAAGTATGAGGATAAATCCTTTAGTTGATATACCAGTAAATTATTTTGGTTGGTCTTGTTTACTATGTTCTGCTATATTACTGTAGATCCCATTGGTTAATGGTTAGCACATTGCCAAACTAGCCATTAATGTCTCTCAGGTCTTTTGGTGGGCAGTTTCAATTGCACAAAGTGCTGAGCATTATTTTATTAGGTCTGTTTTAAAAAAATCCCAGCTATTTGGATGATTGGGTTAAGGCTCTTTGCAATAAATTCTTGTAATTCATGCAACACATTCCACACAAATTAACATATTTACTCAACATATTAACTTGTATGGGCACATTGTTCCAACCCCTAATGTAATCTGTGCTGTCTGTAGAATAACACTAAATAGAGGGGAGACTGCCAGGGCAGAATGACGGGGTCACTGGGTTTGTACAGTGGTGTCTCTTCCACCTCAAAACACTAACTGCCACTGAGTTTAGACAGGATAAGAAAATAAGTTTGGGATTGGCTTTCCAAATTTCCTGGAACATGTACAAATGAGTCTTTTGTGTCTTTCCTGTAAAATGGTTAAGGCTACATTTTTGCATCCAAGTTTTTAAAACAGTTTCTGATGATGTTCTGCTAAACACATTGTGATGTCCCTGACAGTAATAGCAAATCATTAATAAATAGATAGTTTGATCCATCACTTTAATCACAGAACATTTGTTTGCAGGGTAGTCTATATTACATTTATTATTATTATTATACATTCACTGGGCACAGATTTACTAGTTCAACTCTATGTAAGGGTATCCTGTTTTCATTGCATATTTTTAAAGGATAAAAAAACAGAAAACAAGAGCGCCCATTCTGTTCACAAATGTGTGGTTGGGAGGGTTGTTGTACCCAATAGTTTAAGAATTTCCTGAAAAAATTTAACAACTTAAAATGTAATGAAATTTTTGACTGAAAATGAAATAAAACCCAGTAATATAATAATTTGACCAAAAATGTCAAACACTACTGACTTCCAGAGTAAAAACATTTTTATAGATGTTGTAATGTCTCATAAGATTGGAAGGGGTTTTAATTATTACATTATTGAATCTTTTTCCCCCATGTCATTTTTGTTGTTTTAAAGTTACATTTAGAGTCAAGTAGAATAAACATCTGAACCAATTTTATTTAAATATAAAATGGTAAACTTTTACTGACATGGCTCTTGCCCTGGTCACACTTTCCTTAAAGTTTACAATTGACTAATGTGAAGATCTCATCTGTCCTTTTTAGGCTTTCTCCTGCTGCTTACTACGCCCAGAGGATGATCCAGTATCTGTCAAGGCGGGACAGCATACGCCAGCGTTCACTTCGCTACCAGCAGAACCGCCTGAGGGCCATGTCCTCTTCAACGGACAACCAAACCAGTAACCCATCCAGCTCCATGGACAACAGCGATGTAGACTTTGAGGAGCTGGAGTAAGTTTCACGCACCATCTCTTGATTTGATTATACCATTTTTCTTCTAAATTAAATGTGAAACTTATTTCTTGCTTTCATAAAGTAAAGTAAGATGGGGCACACATGGACACAAAGCATTTTTTTCAATGTGAATACAGTAGCTCTGGAGGTGAAACATTATTGCAGTGTTTTTCAACCTTGGGGTCACCGGAAATTTCTAGTAATTAATTAAAAAAAAAAAAAAAAAAAAAAAAAAAAAATATATATATATATACACAAATAAATAGATAAATATTTTTAATAGTGATCAACCGATATGGATTTTTTTGGGGTCGATACTGATTTGTTTTACATCAACTTTAGCTGATGACCGATACAGGGCACTGATATTTCTAAGCCGATATTTGGAGCTGATACTGATTTTTTTTTTTTTTTTTGTCTCTGTCAAATGATAACAAATGTCAGAAAATCTTTTTTAAAGGAAACATTTATTGAACTAAAAATAATATTAAACTAATGGTAAAAAAAAAAAAATGGTGTAAGGTAGAACAGGTAACATTAACATTTCACATAACAAAACTTACATTCAGATAAAAACTAAACAAAGTGTTCAGTGCACTTAATTCTTCAAGTCAGTTCTTTCTAAAATAAACAATGACAGCAGCACAGACCATTCAGTCATGGTGTTAAACTGAAGTATTCCTTCCACCCAGTTCACTTAGCTCCTCTCCCCTATAGGCAGAACATGAGTCATAGAACTACAGAACACATAACAGCAACTTGCTTTTAACGAATATTTGCAACTTGCAAGGTAGCGCCCCGTCACATGACTCAGTGACACTGTAAACTACATGAGTCACATGACTCGGCATAAACTGTCCCCACGTCACAAGGCGCATGCGCGGAGTCAAAACACACAACACTGTTAAAACTTACTTGGTATTTCTAAGTTCATGTGCAGTGAATAAAACCTTTGAATATTATGTGAAAATACACAATACAACTTACTCTTCCCACACAGTTTATTCATTACACGAATGATATATTTAGTTTTACTTGAATAATTACAGTTTTCACTGATACCTACAGTTAGAAAATAAAAATTGTGACAGTTAACCTAGTAAATGTCACTACACCAAAAAAATAATTTTCTATTCAGTGTGGACAGCAGTATCTCCAAGAACATGGAGGTGCTGTGAACTTTGGCTGTCAGTAAATCATGGCAGGGAAAAAAGAGCATCGGCCAGCGCAACAGGCCAATGCCAGTACAAGAAAAAAACGTAAATATCGGCTCAATATATTGGCTGGCCAATATATCGGTCTGTCATTAATTTTTAAAGATTCAATATATATTTCATTATAATTAAAACACCACACACTTTTCCTAATAAAAATCAAGTCCAGATAAAATGTAGGATATAATATGTGATAGGGCATATCTTGATTGACCTGATCATGTGACTGTGCGTTGCTATGGTTCAACCTGCCCGTACACAGTCACAGTCAGAAAACCAGACCGAACAGAGAACGGAAAGATTTCTTCGCCTACTTGCCAGAAATTTGTGATGTTAAAATGGGGCCACAAGCCAAAAAAGGTTGGAAACCACTGCATTATGATGTGCCAGTATTTAAGCTGTATCAGGACAGACATGAACACACCTTGCCCTATATACAGTTAGTTATGTTACAATACATATTTTGTGTTTATGCCATGTAAGATCTGCAGGATGAGCAGAGAAACGAGGAGCATGAGAAGTGTAACTCCAGTAACTTACAGTAGTCCTTACATGCACTAGTTTCCAGTATACGTTTACTTACTCCCAAAGCGTTAACTCAGAACTGAATTTGTTGGCAAGTGCAAAGTGTGTGTGTCTGCTATGTCTTAAACTTTGTGATAGGCAGCCTTCAAACAACACTTTTGCTCTGGTTTTTGCTTAAACTGTCTTTTGTTCGAACAGTTAATTTTGAGCTCATTTCGAGCTGTTTAACCGTCATGATGTTCTGCAATCCTTAAATCTTGATTGATAGTAAAGTACAAACAAAAAAAAGACTTTCACCCCCTCCGAAGCTGTTGTCATTAAGCATTTCCATTGCCAGACTCAGCTACAGACTGTCACTTGCCGGGAGCAAAGACACACAGTTTAATAATGAGTCTGCACACTGTGCTCATTCCACTGCACTGACGTCTCCTTACTGTTTACAGAACTTCTGTCACAACCGTTAATCAAGCAGCATTATCTCTGTCTGAAATTGAGTTTTGTGCACATTGTAATAATTTGTTTATTTATGTTTTTCAAAGAATGAATTTTACACTTCATCCACATAATCACAAATTCAGCATAATTGGGTATATGGCTCAGCTATAATCGCACTGGTAGAATGTTTTTCCATTGTTTACGAACTGTACTTTATATGAAAGCCTTGTACTGTTGGTGTTTTTTTGTAGTAGTCATGTTATTTTCTGTTTTCAGTGACAACGGTGATAGAGCAAGACACAGGACGCCACGTAATGCCAGGATGTCTGCACCTTCACTGGGTCGCTTTGTTCCACGGTGAGTCTGTTTTAAAACCTACATCTATCACCCTTCGTTGCCTCATGTAGGACACTGGACATCAACCATCCCTTCATAGTTGTGTGATTTGATTTCATGGCATTTAATTTTGATTGGTCCATGTGCAGAATTCAACAGAAATGCTCAGATTATTTTTGTCCTTTTGTTTTTCCAGGCGTTTTCTCCTCCCTGAGTACTTACCATATGCTGGAATCTTCCACGAAAGAGGGCAACCTGGCCTCGCAACACACTCCTCTGTCAACAGAGTTCTAGCTGGTAAACACACATTTTCAGCCACTACCACTATGATGATTGGAGGCTCCTAATACCTAAGGCTTAGCTCTCATTTCTCATCTGTCTGGTATGTTAAGGGTCAACTATTGTGATATTTTGAGATTTTACTTTCCCAATACAGTAGATTACTTTCATGTGTTGGCCTTCTTTTTTGTAGTATATTTTTTAATGTAGCTACATGTATGAAATCATAGTAAAACAAGCTGTGGATGAGTCAGGTTTTGGCAGGTTCTCAAAAAGTAAAAAAATCCAATAATCTGAACTATGGGAACTGAAATGTCTATAGTACAATTTTGGTATATTGTATTAACAGTCTATCATATGTGTATTAGTTAATTTTGTTATTGTCTTTATTATTGGTTTCAGCCAGTTTCTTTTTTGTTTTGAGCAGTTTTTCTAGAAGTAGTGCCTGTCAGTTTGCTGAGAGTGTGGCTCATTGACAGTTATGATTGTTTTCCTAGGGGCATCAATCGGCGATGGTCAGTCTGCAGTTGCCAGTAACATCGCTAACACAACCTACCGTCTGCAGTGGTGGGACTTCACCAAATTTGACCTCCCTGAGATCAGCAATGGTACAAAAAAATTAACCTTAACAAAATATGTCCTGTAGTTTGAAAATGTTTCTGCCCAGTAGCATTAACAGCTTTAAGTGAGAAAGGTTGAAACATTTAGTACTGATTTGAATAATTTTATTTGCTTGATTTTTATTTAGCTGTAGCAATTTTTTACTTAAGAGAATCAAGTTGTAGTGTATTAACAGCACTATTTTTTTATGGAGTTTGGATGGAACATGATCTAGTACAAGAGAATGTAAAATGTCCTGAAACTGTTGTTCGTTAAGGTTTGTGGTTCAGTGATACTCTTTCTCCTTTACACAGCCTCAGTCAATGTTCTCGTGCCAAACTGTAAGATTTACAACGATGCAAGTTGCGACATTTCTGCAGACGGCCAGCTGCTTGCCGTCTTCATTCCCAGCAGTCAGCGGGGTTTTCCAGATGAGGGCATCTTGGCCATCTACTCTCTGGCTCCGCACAACCTGGGAGAGATGCTCTACACTAAGAGATTTGGTACAGTTTCCTTCTAAACATCAGCCTCTGTCTGTGTGGTACATGCTGTTCTATGTGTACATGAACTATCCATCACTCACTCACGCCATTTTTCTGTGATTTTAGTGTATGCTGCGGCTCTGTGTGTGTTTGTGTACAGCACCACATATAGGTGTCGCATACGTATTACAGTGTTTTAACCCAGTTTTCCCATTTCCACCTGGACACAGATATTTCTTGAAATGATACATGTATGAACACAGAACTTTTAGAATCCGCAAAAGAAAAGTGCCACAAGTGCTGTTGTCTGAACGTAGCCAGTAGCTGGTACTCTAGCCTTTTCCTGTAACTGAATAGGCACATGACATGTGCGATGCCTATTGCCACAGTACTGTGGCAGCAGGGTGACAGGTTACCAGTGTACACAGGATAGAACAAGGGCACTGATTGGCTCTGGGTAATAGACAAATAAGAAAGTGACTCCCACAGTACTGTGGTAGTAGCCACTTCCTTATTTTTTATTTTACCAGTAGTATGTGTACGATGCAAAATGTAGACTGAATAAGATTATTCATCTTATTCAGACTTCTTTTATCATTAATACCTCTGTTATCAACCCAACAGTGCAGGGAATTCTACTCACTAAAACAAAAAAAGATTTTTAATACATCTGTTTATTAAAAAATTGTCGACTTTCTTTTGTTGCAGTGAAATACTAAAACTGTTTTTTTTTACAGGTCCAAATGCCATCTCTGTTAGCTTATCTCCAATGGGCTGCTATGTGATGGTTGGCCTAGCGTCTCGTAGGATCCTGCTGCATCCCACTACTGACCACATGGTGGCACAAGTCTTCCGCCTGCAGCAGCCACATGGAGGAGAGACCTCCATCAGGGTGAGACTGCACAGACTATTCTGGTTTAATATCACTGACACCTGCACAAATGCAGTCCCCAGTTGGTTAGCTTTACCTGTTTGATGTAAATGTGGCCCACTATATCTGCACTTACTAATATAACTAAAAGAGCCCCATACATTCATGGCAAAATATTTCTTCATACCCTCCCCATTTGCTGCTTGTCACTATGCAGAACAAAGTGTGTACAGAATCTGGTGTCGAACCTTTAAACTTAAAAATTAACTGTCTTTACAAATTTACATAATTTTACATGAAAAAAGTTATGATGTTATTTGATACTAGGGCTGCAACTAATAACTATTTCTACTGTAACGACTAGTCAACTAGTCAAATAAGTCAACTAGTCTGATTATGAACTGCAAAAAAACCCCAAAAAACACTTAAAACTTATTTATGTTCATTGTAGCAATGAAATACTGTAGCATCTGACTGGACGTTGGAAGGACAGATGAGGGTTTATTCCACACTGGTCACACTGGACCGGAGGATGTGCTCTAACTACAGGGGGATCACACTCCTCAGCCTCCCGGGGAAAGTCTATTCCAGGGTACTGGAGAGGAGGATCCGACCGATAGTCAAACCTTGGATCCAGGAGGAACAATGCGGTTTTCGTCCCGGTCACGGAACACTAGACCAGCTCTATACCCTCCATCGGGTGCTCGAGGATTCATGGGAGTTCGCCCAATCAGTCCGCATGTGTTTTGTGGATTTGGAGAAGGCATTTGATCATGTCCCTCATGGTATCCTGTGTGTGTGGGGGGGCTTCGGGAGTATGGGGTCCGGGGCCCTCTGTTAAGGGCAGTCCGGTCCCAGTATGACCGAAGCAGGAGTCTGGTTCGCATTGCCGGCAGCAGTCAGACCTGTTCCAGGTGCATGTTGGGCTCTGACAGGGCTGCCCTTTGGCACCGGTTCTGTTCATAATATTTATGAACAGAATTTCTAGGCGCAGCCAGGGGCTGGAGGGGGTCCGGTTTGGGGGCCACAGGATTTCATGTCTGCTTTTTGCAGATGATGTCCTGCTGGTCTCGTCGAACCTGGACCTTCAGCATGCACTGGGGTGGTTTGCAGCCGAGTGTGAAGCGGGTGGGATGAGGATCAGCACCTCCAAATCCGAGGCCATGGTTCTCGACCGGAAAACAGTGGTTTGCCCCCTCTGGGTCGATGGGGAGTCCTTGCCCCAAGTGGAAGAGTTTAAGTATTTCGGGGTCTTGTTCATGAGTGGGGGAAGGATGGAGCGTGAGATTGACAGGTGGATCGGTGCAGTGTTGGCAGTGATGCGGACGTTGTATCGTTCTATGATAGAGAAGAAGGAGCTGAGCCGAAAGGCGAAGCTCTCAATTTACCAGTCAATCTACGTTCCTACTCTCACCTATGGTCATGAGCGTTGGGTCATGACTGAAAGGACAAGATACAAGTGGCTGAAATGAGTTTCCTCCGTAGGGTGGCTGGGTGCAACCTTTAGGGATCGGGTGAGGAGCTCAGTCACCAGGGAGGAGCTCGGAGTACAGCTGCTGCTCCTCCACATCAAGAGGGGCCAGCTGAGGTGGCTCAGGCATCTGTTTTCGGATGCCTCCCGGACGCCTCCCTGGGGAGGTGTTCCGGGCATGTCCTGCTGGGACACGCTAGGACCTAGGACACACTGGAGAGACTATGTCTCTCGGCTGGCCTGGGAACACCTCGGGGTCTTCCTGGAAGAGCTGGGGGAAGTGTCTGGGGAGAGGGAAGTCTGGACATCCCTGCTTAGACTGTTGCCTCCGCGACCTGCCCCGGATAAGTGGAAATGAATTGACAGACGGTCCACTGCTTTATTGGAAGAACAGTATTGGTTATTATTGGCCGTAACCACGCCGAAATAACAGAAAGCAAAATAAATGGCAAACTTAACTGCTGGCTGTGTCTCACTCGTCTGCTCTCTCTTTTCCTCTCTTCCTTTTCCTGCTCGTAGCTCTCTAGCACACACTGGCTCCGCCCCCATACCTTTCTCATCCCCTCACCTGTCCATCATTGCCCCATATGCACTCAGTGCAGACCGTTATTGCCAAACTTTCAAACAGTAACAGAACAGTCACTACAGGGTCGCAACAATACTTTTTGTGTTTAGAATTGACTTGGCCAGAGCAGTAGTGTGTTGCAGAGTACATGTCTGCTTTTTCTGCAAAAAGCTGTGCATGGCTTTCATACTCTTCTTAAGGCTGCTTAAATTTTATCATGAAATTGTCCGACAGAATTACATTACTCTTTAAACTATTTTGTTCCTTCACACACACAGTAATAGGCTCACCACTAGCATAGGAGCTAATTAGCTTATGAGATGCATCTAAATCTTCCAAAATATGCTTCCTCTGCAAATGTTCATGCATAGCTGAAGTGGCCTCATGGTACGCCAGGCTCAGCTTACAGATCTGACGTGACAGTTTTCGTGTGTGTAATTTTCCCAAACTTAGGACCATTTATTTCTCGTAGCCTCTCTTCAGCCGGTGTCTACTGCTGCCCCTTCTGTTCCTGGTCATTAGTGTGCATGTGCTGTCAGTGCATCAAAGATTTGAGAAAAGTGAGATGTCTCACTCTGAGCTTCATTTGGCAACAGTGCAACGTTGTGTCACATGGCACTGCATGCTGACACATGATGATGTCACTGACAGCCTGTTGATTACTAAATTAGTTTTGATTAATTTTACTGTTGACTAGTCATTGTAGCCTTTTTTTCACTTTTTTTTTTTTTGTTAATGAGTTTATCTTTTTAAATGACATGTCAAAGTGCAGTGTTTTTATTCTGACGAGTAACATGTGTGCAGTAGTTGGAGAAATTTTAGAAATATCTGTAAACTCTGTTATCCTAGTGCATTTCAACTCAATTTCAGTTCAAATTTTGGTAAGAACACAAAATAAAGTAAATGCATAATGGTCACAAGCAGCAATTTGATTCATCTCTTTGGAGACTCTTCAGTCAACAGAGATCTTCAAACCAGGTCAATTCAGTTTTGTTAAGGCCTGGTTAGGAGTTTATGTTAGATGTGACTATACATATAATGACTTTATTAAACTGTAAGTCCTTCAGTTGTGTGTTGTGCATAGATGACTTCAGTTGGAGATTAATAAAAGAGTTTTCATAAAGAAAGCCGCACCAACGTAAATCTTCAAAATAAACTTAAATATTTACAGTGTTTCCTTGTTCATTCGTGATAGTGGAATTCCAAATGCGTGTAAAAGTTGCTGCTGGTACACATCAACAGTTTGTCGAAGGTCTCTGTAGTGTTGGTGTTGAATATGTTGGTCTGTTTCAGATGGTGTTCAACGTGGTTTACCCCATGGCTCCAGATCAGAGACGCCATGTCAGTATCAACTCTGCTCGCTGGCTGCCTGACCCCGGGATGGGCCTTGCTTATGGAACCAACAAGGGTGACCTGGTCATCTGCCGGCCTGTGTGAGTCTCCTGTCTCAGACTCTTCCCTAAGTTGTTTCAGCCGTTATCATCATTATTTGGTTAGATTTGTACTGAACATGTAGATTTCATGGGCTCCGGTCTCCTACTTATTAGTGGTCTAACCAGATCTGAGTCTTTTATCCTGGATTTGCGTCACACTTACAAAAAAAAAGCAACCGTATAAAATCCTTTCGTCTGTTCTTGTGAGCTGCTTCCCTCCCACCCTCCACAATGAGAAGTGAACTGATGTAATTATCCTTATAGTCAATCAGCACAGGAAGGCCGTTAATTGAAGAAGGTCAATTAGAGCTTTTAATGAGGTCGTGGTCTGTGTGATTCCACGAAAAAACCCTCCTCTGCTTTCAAGACTTCCTGCGTGAAAGTTAATTAACAAGTGCTGTTTCTGTGTTTAGGTTTTACCGTAGCGATGGTGAAAGTCCTGGAGAATCCAGCAGCGAACCGTTATTCTCAGTGAACAACAGTGGAAGCAGCCGGACCAGGGGTTCTGACAGACCAGGGTGAGAACCTCCAGCTAAACATTAAATATCTCAAACTTTATTTTAAGGTTTTTGTGTCCTAAATTCCAGGGCAAGAGATGATAAAATATTGTTCATCCTAAACTCCTGCTTCAGCTGTCATATATTCTTCTATTCATTTGTTGGAAAAATGATCTGTCCTCAGAAAATAAGTACGAAGACTTTTCAGCCTGCAATTTATATAAATGGGAAAGAGTCCTTTTCACTCCATCTGCCATTCATTCATTTCAAAAATGCTAGAAAATTACAAGATAATTTTTTATGATTTGATTTGTCTTTTAATCAGTGATCCAAAACGCTATTAAAATCATCAAACCTTCACATATGAGAAGCTGCAACTTGTGAAAGTTTTTATGTGTATACTAATAAAACTAATATTTGAATGATGATCAGGCAGTAGCTAAATCTTCAGCTCACTGATCTGCTGCTTGTTGCAGCTCTAATATAGGTCTCCACAATAAATAACATAATTTAGCCGGGAAGTAACTTCAGTGTAGTAATTAAGGGATACTCTTATTATATACATGCAATGTCCCAGTGCATATAATACAGTACAAGCAGAGTTACAACTACTTCAAAATAAATGAATAAACAGAGCAAGGTGTCAAAATTATATGTTTATTATATTTTGTTGCTTAACTAACCCACAGATGGTTCTGATTAATGTTTAGGCCAAACCGCTCTGGTTGGAGGTTGGACAGAGACATGGGCCTGATGAACGCTATTGGTCTTCAGCCTCGACACCCCGCCCCCTCAGTGACATCACAAGGAACACAGACGCCAATCATCCAGCTACAGAACGCCGAAACACAAACGGAGAGGGAACTATCGGAGCCCAGCACATCGCAGCCCATGCTCAGTACTGAGACACACAAACACACTTCCTCTGCTCTTAACATTTAATACTAATTATGAAAAGAAAGTGTAGACAGAAAACAGACTACACTCTGCTGTCTGGTTTAGTTTATGAGGTTTATTCTAGATGTGTGCACTTTATCAATGTAATAATTTATTGATATATGCCATTAAACTCTGTCAATCATTTATTTTTTCAGTAAACTTTTAAAAGTATTTGACATGGCTGACATTTAAACAAATTATGCGTTGTAGTTTCAGATAAATCATACAACAGAATAACCAGTCTTCTGTCAGTTCAGCATTGATACCATTTTCAATGTATGTTATGTATTCATTTTTAGACCTAATATCATTTGTCCTTTCAGACACTGTGTCTCCTGAGGCTCCATCCACCAGTCGTGCTACTCAGGGGCCGATGGAGGCGGCTCAGGCCACCGGAGCTCAGTACGGAGCTCAGGGGGAAGCTTCAGCTGAAGCCAACACCTCCACAGCCAGCACCGGTACCACAGATTTTCAATATGTTTGTGTTTATATACTGTACTACTGTGCTGTATTTGTTTGTATACTATCCGGTTCCTAAGTATGTACACTATCTGACCTTTACAAAATGATGTGGTTTAATTATGTCAAAGAGTCGCTGACTGAAAAACATTAGACAACAGTGTACATTTTAAAGTGTTTAAGTGTTTGTTGGAAGGATTAATGAGTAAAAACAGTATGCAGATACGCAGAGGGGTTTGCTGGTTGCTGGTGGCGTCTTGAGGGCCATTCCTTTGCAGAGCTGTCTGAGCATTTTCCCTGATTGAACCTTATTAAGGCTCTGTTGCAGATCTGCAGCTAAATTCCCTTGATAGGATTTAATAAACACCAGTTTTCACTTTGTTTCACTTTCAGCCTTCCTCAGCTGTATTTCCAAGTTCTTTATTGGGTTTCCACAGGTCCTTCAGTCTAAAATCAAATAATCTGTTGACCTTAAAAGTCTTATACAAGGGAGAGCCAAAAAGTTGTCAGACAAATGTTCTAATTTCAAAATGTGCAGTGCACAGCCCCAGATGGAAACATAGATTACAAAGGTGTTTGACTCTAATGGCGCTTATGTTGAAAAGTAATTCTGTTATTTTGATAAATAAATGTTTTATTACATTTGTCTGAGAACTTTGTGACTCTCCCTCATATATGACTTTGTTGGTGTTAACTTCAGTCTTACCTTCTTAAGTCATCGCATTAGGAAGTAGATGTTATCAGAACACCTCCAGGTAATGTCTCCTCATAAAACAGACAAAAACAAAAAAACGCTTGATAATATTTTCTGTTGATGTTACTTTGATAGGAGGTTTAATAAGCTCTGGCTTGACAACAGCACATTTACTGCTTAGTTGAGGTCTGTTAAACTCCAATAAACACCTGCCATCACCTAGTCCTGTCTTATATTCATATCAGGAGAACCAACAAAGTCAGATTTTTCTTTATATCCTTTATTCTTTTTTTTAGCCATCGTGGGTGTGGAAGGGTTTTAGATTGCATTCAGAGTACATTGTCAAAGTGTCCAGTTATAAGTGAAATGATATTCTTCCTATTTCACTAAATATAACTATATTTGGACTTAAAGTAATGCAGAAATAAAATGTTTATAGTTGACTGTATAAGTGTCTGATCCTGATGTGGCCCCTGTCTGTCCAGGAGAGTCCCCAGAATTTGGCTCCGGTGAAGACGCTCTTGCACGAATCCGCCGGTTGATTGCTGAGGGTGGAATGACGGCTGTGGTCCAGCGGGAGCAGAGCACCACCATGGCCTCGATGGGTGGCTTCGGTAACAACATCATCGTTAGCCACCGCATCCACCGCGGCTCCCAGACGGGGACCGGGGCCTCTAGACCCCCTTCTGACCCCACCATGATGGCCACCTCTTCTTCCTCCTCAGGTCCTATCCTGCTCACACAACCCCAGGCACACACCTTCCCCCAGACCGGCCCCCAGGCTTCTAACCCGTCTGAACAGCTCACCCCCATGTGGGGCCCTCAGGTGCTTTCGGGCCCTGAACCCTCTGGCCTCTCTCTGGCTGTGGACATGGATGAAGTGTTTGACGGGGGACGGACGGACGACGACTCCCTGCCAGGTCCCTCCTCCTCCTCCTCATTGCTCTTGTCTTCCCCCTCTTCGTCGTCATCCTCCTCTCATAGCAACCTCCCCAATGGCGGCGGTGGCGGCAGCAGTCGAGCCAGCCCCAGTAGTTTCCCTGGCGACCCGTACAGTAGGTAGGCCAAGAGAAGCAGAGCGATGGCCGATCGTTTCACAAATGGCGCTCCTAAAAAGCCTTATCTCACAAAGAATGGGTGCTGCTTTGACTCTGCACAGGGTCTCCCGCCTGGAAAAGAAGGGACACAAGAACCTACCCCCACCCCTCCACCCTTAAACCTTCAGTGGCATTGGCGTGCACTTAAAAAAACTGGACTGAAGCTGAACCGCGATCATTCCACGTCAGGAAGGGCTTCTACTTGAACGGAGGCCAGTTAACGCTGAGCTCCTCTCCGCCCATTTCTTTAAGTATCAGCGTGACGGAAGACAAGGTTCCTTTTATTAAAGTGCCATGTCGGGAGGGGGGAGGGGGGCTGTGGTATCTCTACACACATTTACTCCAACGTGCTGCATTCAGTGCCATGTGATGTTGAAATTTGGTGTGAAATAGTGCGTGATTGAAGTGTTTAAACAGTGAATTCAGCACTACTTTATTTTGAAGCCTGTTTTTGTACCATGTGTAATTATGATGTTTGAAAACAAAAATTGGAGGCTGAACTCTGCATTATGGCCTGAGATTCATGGGTGGGACGTTACTGTGTTCATGTGGAAACCAATCATCTATGACTGAACGGAAAACTGAGACTGAATGAACCGAATCTACTGCATGTCTTTTCAATGATGCTGCAGTTCATGTTTCCAAATGAAACAATTTTTTTTTTTTATTAAGGCTGAAGAGGAGAAGAACATTTCCTGCTGGGTGAGCAGGGGTTTCATTGTGCCCTGCTCCAAACCCTCCACCCCAACCCTCTTAAACCCACCTGGCCCAGTTGCACTATAGTGTGTTTGGTTAGAGCAGCTTGGATGAATGAATGAATGTGTGTGTGTGTGTCCCTGTTCAGAGGTGACATGATCAAACCAGACAGAAAGTCAGGAACTGAAATTTAGAGACGATCGAGACGTGAACATAGATGCTGATCCTAGGCAACAAAACTTCTTAAATTAACAAACCAACAAATCTTTTTAAAAGAGCGTGTCATTGGTTTTGCTAGTTTTAGGCCGTTAACTATGTGTCTGTTTTTCTAAACAGTGCTGAAGTGTTTTATGAATCTATTTTGCATCTGTATTTAATGTTTTTTTTTAATACCTACAGACCTTTAATAATGAAACTGTGAGTAAGGTGTTGCTCCACCATGTGCCTCCAGAACAGTTTCAATGCTTCGGAGTACAAGGGGGGAAGTTTAATGGTGATAAATGAGGCCAAACTGTCAGTTTGTTTAGTCAACCTATAAAACTGTATGGGGCTCCAAGCATTACATCCACCAGTACTTACAGAAGAATAAAAATGTCTCACAAATACTTGTTTTTATTTTCAGTCATGTCCTAAAACAGCTGGATAGTTTATGCAAGACAAACTGGAGGAAACAGTCACTTCAGGACTATTTTGAATGGTGAATAAATCCACATTTAGTGCTCACTTTAGAGAGTCTGTGTGAGTGGCATGTATCTAAATAATGGAGCCCAAATAAACTCCACTCTGCATCTATATGGATATGAACAAACCTGTCACCCAGTGCACCAGCATGGTTCAGATATGTTCTCACTGATGATGTGGAACAATAATGTTTCACAGTGGGCTGTAGATGCAGATACTCACTGGTAGGATCAGTGTAGGTCATTTTGGGTGTTGATCTTATATATATATATATAAATTATATAAAGAACATAAATCATTCTAAAAGTATGACATTTAAGTCATTTTTAAAGCTAAGCCAGTCTGCTTGTATGTGAGAGTTTGACATAATGGGAGTTGGCGTTTATTACTCGAGGTAACAGATTAAAGAAGAATTTTGGCCTTAAATGTAATCACCAAATCTCATACTTGTAGTATTGGTGTTAAAACTTGCATACATAATAGTATTGACGTTTACTTTGAGGAAATTGAGGGTTTGAGGTCACTGTAAGAAAAACAAACATGGAAATGTGTGGTTTTTAAAAGTGAACACTGGAGACTGATACAAGCAAATGGAAATGTGGATAAAAGTCGTCATGTCTGAGCGGGGTTTGTGTAAGAGTGTGCGTGTGCGTGCTTGACTGTTTTAGTTGGTGGTTGGCTCGTCTATGTAAGCCCCCATGTCCCCCTCCCTCAGCGTTTCCCTTCAAACTTCTGCAGAAGAAAACTTGAATTTTTGATCAAGCGCTACTTTTCCTTTCCAGCCTCTTTATGGGACTGTACAGCCACGATCGCTCTGTGCTGTTTTTTTTGTTTTGTTCTTTTATAGTCACACGTGCTTAGCCATCCAGCTGCATAGGTAGTGTTTTAAGTTGTGTATGTGTGTGGTATGGGGGTGGGGGGGTAAGTCATGGACCTATAACAATGAAGATATGAGGAGGGAGAGCCCTAATGGGAGCTGTGCAGTGACACTGAGCTGTTTACGTTTTATTTTTTATTTAACCTTTATTTCTGCAGGTTAGTCCTGGCGAGGACAGCAGCTGCATGTGAGAAAATATGTCTGAGAGAGAAACCTAAACACAGCAGGTGATCTGAATGCTCCTCCTGGCTTACTTGATCAATGAACATTTAAAGAAAAAACAAAACAAAAAAAAAAAAAAAAACAGTTTATTGGGATGATCTCGTGTCTGTTTTGTGTGCGTGTTTGTTCGGGTTATCGGAGGGGGATTTGTCCCCTCCTTCCCTGTGAATGATTAACAGCGACACCGTATTCAATAATGCAACTGGTATAAAATCAAAGGTACAAGTGTGTCACCAAATACCCCTGCTATATCAGACTGTCGAGTTTGTACAGCGACTCTTTGCTTTGACTTTTAGACGTGATGTAATTAAAGAGCTTTGAGAGTTTTTCTGTGATCAGATGAAATTGTTGAAGATTATTTAGTAAAGCTTCTGTAGGTTTTTCCTCGCCGAGCTGCCTCTGGTTGGACGGATAACAGTTTTACAAATTCAGCTGTGATAGCTGGGAAACGCAAAGCTCGTTTCGAGGTGTAAACCCTACAGATCAAATCTTTTATCCTGTTTATTTCAGCTTTTATTAGCAAACAGCAATGTAAAAAAAACGCTCAGGTCGTCATTACAAAAATAGGTAATAAATTATCTGGCTGAACCTGACAAAGTTTTGTCTTTCAGTTTGAGTTCTTTTAGTACAAACTTAAAAGTAATGATGATTTTATTAACTACAGATGTGATACTGGGTTAGATTCTTTAAATTATTGTGTCATGAACTCAAATTGGGCAGAAAATAGATGAATTCCATGTTACTAGTCGGATTTCATCCTTGTCATTTAATGTTCTTTAAACAGAAATTGACATTCTGTTGGAGCTTCACCAATGTGAGGATTTGCTGCTTCTTAAAATGATCAATTCAGGGTCCACATTCAGCCCAATATGATCTCAAATGGGTCAGATCAGTAAAATAAAGTAAAAAAAAAAAAAAAAAAAATTACATTAAGGAAAACGTTTACATCTTTAAAGTTACCTTAAAAATCTGAATATCCCGAGAAGATTTTAAGAAAAATAAGTGCAATTTTAACAATATTCTGTCTGTTTATCATTTACACACGTACATTACATTTTACAGATCACAGTGGGTGGATCAACAAATGCACCGAACATTTAGTAACAGGCAGAATATTGGTCAAATACACTTCTATTAAGACACTTCATGTTCATATTTGTTCAGGTGATTAACATTTTTTGTGAAAGTTGTCATTATCGGTTATTATGATAGTATTCACTGGTCTGATCCACTTAAGATCATATTGGTCTGTATGTGGAACCTGAACTAAAATGATTTTAACATCCTTTATTATTAATAATATCAGTGTAATTGTTTTTTTTTTTTTGCATTTCACAAATTCATCCCACAGGCCAGATTGGACCCTCTGGCGTGCCGGTTTTGGCCCACGGGCCATATGTTTGTCACCTGTGGATCAGTTGATGTAAATTGTTAACTTTTACAGACCTTTAAATATCTCTTGAAGGCTCTGACGGATAGTTGTTTTTTTTTTTTTGACTGTGTAGATTAAACAGACAATGGAAAAACACATCAATGAAATTGCTCAAAACAAGGTTGGTTATGGAACGAGGAATTATGAAATAACCAAACCTGAGATAGCTGTGCTTCCTAATCTCCCCTATAATCTGTAAATGTAGATGATTGAACATCACATTCAACTAAATGTGGTTTTTCAGCTCATGTTGCTTTTTAAACTGATTTAATACGTGGTCATCCATTTAAAGCCTGCATCATTCTTTTCTGTCATCTCACTGAACTAAAACAGAAAACAAACAATAGAACATTTTTTGGTCTATTTCCCTGACTACTGTCAGAAAAAAAACAGAAGACAAAACATTAGTATCAGTCGCACCACCAGCTAATGCTCAAAAAAATCTATTTGAAATCAAGTTTTTAACTTCATTTTGATGTGGAAATATACATTCATGCTTTTCTACTGCTTCACATTTATAGCTCTTCTGTTTTAGTTTAAGGATTAAACTATTCATCACATTATGGCCTGTGTAAAATAACTCACATTTATTCAAAGTACATGAATACATACTCATACTTGGTTTGACTATAGCTATATTTACTGCCACTCAACTACATCCACTTTTTACTACATCAGATTTTGTAACAGAGTTCTGATGGAATTAACAGGTTTGTTGATGGGGGGGAAAATACTCAAAAGCAAATACTGAAGTCAATTTGTGGAAAAATGTCATGTCACAATTTGTTGTTCCTATCAGTCACAGTGAAATGGTTTGATTTAAAAAAAAAAGTGAAGGCCAACATTAATTTGATGTTAAGTTTCACAAAATCTTATGTAGTGAGTTTTTTCAAGTTGGGTTTTGGGTTCATTTTCATGAACATTTAGCCGAGAAAACAATGTATCAACACTTTTTAGGTTATATTGATGCTCGATGTCTTACCAGTGATGAAGAAACATTCCCATTTGTAAGAGACTTTTAATACTTGGCCCGACTCAGACACGTTTCACCACTTGACGGCTCTGAACGGAGTGAACGGTATCAGGACGCCGGATAAAATGGGTGAAACCAGCATTTCAATGAAAAAAATCTGTGTATCAAGACATGTAACAGTTTATTCTTTTTTGATTAAACACTGGACATCTGAAGACGTCATTTTGTTTTACAATGTTTTGATCATATCAGACAAAATTAAAACATTACACACAATGGATAAATAATAACCATACAGTTAGACACAAATTGACTTTTTGCATGAATGTGATTAATTTGCCTGTAAAATTTTTTGTAATAATTTAGTAATTGTTCCTCTTGTATTTCAGGGACACATGGAAAGAACTCTTGAAAAAAAAAAAAAAAACTGAAACAGGAGAGTTTGCAAAAACAAAATCGCTGTCAGTGTCAAAACTGTCGACTACAACTACACAACAGTATGTGACAACTGAGACACTGATAGATTTCTGCACCAGTAAAAATATCACTTCTATATAAGTCATCTTACCTATTTATAGAATAGAATAGAATAGAATAGATCTTTATTGTCATTGTTACAGGAACAATGAAAATCTGTTAAAAATATCACACAAAATACTGAGAACTATTGGCAATATACAAAAACTACAGAGGTAAAACATATACAAATACTACTAAAATATACAAGAAGCTAACTCTACAGTACAGATAAGAAATATATAGGATATAAGGAGATATACAGGTAATAAAAGGAAATATACAAGGTAAAATTACAAAGGAGGTGCATGGGTGTGATTATTACACACAGGAAGAACTTTTACTGTAGTGTTGTTCTCAGTTCATTAAAAATGCAAATATTTCATCCACAACATAAAAAAATAATCATTAATAAAGTCTAGGTTTTCCTCCACCTGCAGTATTACAAAACCCAACTTTACTCTAATGTTTATGATGCTTTATGCTGCAGATGGACGCCTGTCAGAGCTCCTTATCGACGTGAATGACCTTGAACCTGCTGGTGTCCTCTGTAACGGACCCGGGCCTGGGTCTGTACTCAGAGAAATGCATCAGCTCATCCCACATGAGGGGGTGTGCGATGTGAGGAGTGTTACAGGAGCGGGTGACGTCAAGAGGAGGTGATTTAACTGATGGGGAGACACGCAGGCGGAGCGGCGACTCCCTTAATGACAATGAATGAGGGTGGTCTTGTGCTACATAAACAGCAGCCCACCGACGGAACACCTCACCGAGCTGTGGAAGTCAGGAGGTCACCCGGCACCGGTAAGACTCACCTCTGTTTACTCCCCGCTGTTGGGACGCTGTGTTCCCCCTCAGGTGCAGAGGATTGAATGCATGACTGTTCATACTGCGGCTGACGGGGGTATTTAGTTTCTCGTGACTTGGGCAGTTGGGCTTTTTTGTCTCTCAGATCACGCACTAACGCTCTGACATTTCCATTACTAACATGCCAAGTGTGCGCGGACATTATTTTCCTAGTTTTATTGTTTTAACTTAACAGCGTCTCATTTCTTATCCACTATTTTTCACTTTATATTTCCACTCAAGTACTTTATGCACTGATGGGGTTTGTGTTCTTTTTCTGCCGCACTGCCATTTTCTCAAGTATTTTCTGCAAAATATGAATCCACCTGCTGAAGTTACTTTTGAGTAGCATTTATCAGGTTCATGTCATATGCAGCAACTGATTTGATAGTGGAGCAATTGTTGGTCATTTTTCATGCAAACTGGTCTGGAGCAAACCTACTAATAACACTTTCTCAAGTTTCAGTATGTACAAACTCTGCTGAACTTAAAAGAGACCTAAAAATACAAAAAATATGTATGTTTATAAATATAAGCATGTATGGAGGTGCATTTTAGGTACAAGTGTAGCTATTTTTGTAATAGTTTCCTCGATAACATCTAAAAATATGCTAAGATTTCTGCATTAGAGCATTTAATTGGAGTTAATGAAATCAAAGCTTCTCATTAGTGTCATCAAATCAGTGCAAACCTTTAGCTCTAATCTCATTATTTGCGTAAGAGAGGGTTCAGAACGCACCATTGAAAAAATCAGTATGTTCTCTGCTTACAACAGTATTACATGTTGTAAACCATTTATGAAATCTTCATAGTACGTATTTATAATGCAAAGTAGCTGGAAAGGAGTACAAATTCCTTTAAGATGTAAATATTGCACATTACAACAAAACAAACTTGAAGACCACAGCTGCAGCAGAGAGTGGTCGAACTTATATCAGGGAAAATTTGCTTGTAAATGTTTGATTTAAGAGCAATATGAGTTCATGAGCAGCAAAAAGAGACAGTACTGTGTGGTATAAAAGTGAATATGAACATGTTTTATTTCCAATATTTGAGCACTGAAAACACTGAATATAAATACCAATAATAATAATGATGATTAAAATGATGATAGTGATAAAGAAATATCCTAATAAGACCTGAAACAGAATGCTCACAGCGTTACAGGATTTTTATAAGAAATGCACCCTAATAGAACGTTCATTGTCACATTTTGTCTCCGTCTTGTTATTATTATTATTGTTATTATCATTAATAATTATCATGTCTAATTCTTATTATTATTACTGTTATTATCGTTAATAATTATCATATCTTATTCTTCTTATTATTACTGTTATTATCGTTAATAATAATCATATATATTCTTCTTATTATTATTACTGTTATTATCGTTAATAATCATCATATCTTCTTCTTATTATTATTATTACTGTTATTATCGTTAATAATCAGCATAACTTCTTCTTATTATTATTACTGTTATTATCGTTAATAATCATCATGTCTTATTCTTCTTATTATTACTGTTATTATCATTAATAATCAGCATAACTTCTTATTATTATTATTACTGTTATTATCGTTAATAATTATCATATCTTATTCTTATTATTATTACTGTTATTATCGTTAATAATCATCATATCTTCTTATTATTATTATTACTGTTATTATCATTAATAATCATCATAGCTTCTTCTTATTATTATTATTACTGTTATTATCGTTAATAATCAGCATAACTTCTTATTATTATTATTACTGTTATTATCGTTAATAATTATCATATCTTCTTCTTATTATTATTACTGTTATTATCGTTAATAATCATCATATCTTCTTCTTTAATTATTACTGTTATTATCATTAATAATCATCGTATCTCATTCTTCTTATTATTACTGTTATTATCGTTAATAATCATCATATCTTCTTCTTATTATTATTACTGTTATTATCATTAATAATCATCATATCTTCTTATTATTATTATTATTACTGTTATTATCGTTAATAATCAGCATAACTTCTTCTTATTATTATTACTGTTATTATCGTTA
>JAPQRP010000025.1:21652446-21663363 GCA_037367295.1 Apogon hyalosoma
AACAGTCATTTGTACGGCTGACATACATAGCACAGCACGGCACAGCACAGCACAGCACAGCACAGCACAGCACAGCACAGCATAACATAGCATAACGACCGTAACAGTACATTTCCGCTGTGTTATAATACAGTATTTACCATTTTTACCTGGAGGAATTTTCATTAGTTCTTACTTGACTAATTATTCATTATTACTACATTATTTCCAATGTATGCATAAACAATCACCATGTTATGTGATGTAAATGGCAACTGACACATTTTTTCTTCAAAGGTGGTGTGTATTTAGAAATTTTGCTCAGCTGCTTTGGTAATGTGAGTATTGATGGATGTATGTATTCGTGCACATATTGATTTAATCCCAGTAAAGAATATAAACATATTTTATTCACACTGAGTCCTGAAATTTCATTATATAAGAGTGTGAAAATATAGATGTCAGTATATTTTTTTGTGAATATTTGAATGGGTGACTGTTTATTGTGTGTTTAATAAATAATAGGTGTAGGACGTACGTGGTTCTACAGAGTGGAGCCTCTTGTCATGTCTGTGGGTTTTTGATGGCAAACAGGCAGTGGAATAAGAGCACAGCAGACTCTGTCACTTGTCTCCAATGGCTCAGTCATGCGTGGAGGCCATTGTTACAGGCTGCAGCTGGGAACAGGGAGTAGGAGGCCGGTTCATTCCTGTCCTCCTTCAGGTCCTCATAAACCCCCCCAGACTCATGCTATTGTGAAGTTGAATCTACATTGACAATTCTGTAAACATTTTGACTACATGAGGTCTGAAGAAGTTATTTACTATATTTAGTTTTTTTCTATCTTATCTGTCTCACACTTTTACTTTTATTATTTTGGAAACTAGAACCCACTAATGCATTACTTTAACAAGTTTTACTTGAGGCATATGTATATTTTCACATGCATAAATTATATTTTAATTGATATACAACATATTTTATGCATCTGTGCTTCTATGTATGAAGAGATATTTAAATAGGTATGTGTTTAGTTTACATGTACTGTAGTTCATTCCAAAGAGGATATATTAACATCAGTATGGCATGTAAATTCATAACACTTCAATATAACTGTTATCTGTACTTTTACTCATGCATATATGGATGGTTCATATATTTATATGTAGATTCAGAGTCTCACATTATATTTTGTATTACATCACCTTCCTAAAATAATTGCCCAAGTCTTTTTCTGAAGAAACACAAAAAACTTAAGAAATTGAGTATTTGAGCATTCAGGCAAAAAAGTATTTTTTGTCCAAAAATGTAAGGTGACGATTCATGTAGATCATATCTGCTTTAAGCTTTAACAGTATAGGTTTTTAACATCTTATATACAAATAAATAAAGTATATGAACGTCTCCTTTTACAATTAGTAGCACAAGCTATTTCCATTATAGATCAGTAAATTATTCATTTACTTTATATTATTTGTGTTATTCCTTAACTTTAGCTCCTTCAGTTTGTAGCATAGAGCTGATACTGTACATCTCCATCTCTCCTGCAGAGTAATATAACATAACTTGATGTTAATCAGAAGAAATTGTAATGTTAAGTTCAGTTCATTTATGAAAATGTTTAGTTCAAATGGTGGTTATTGCTTATATATATGTTATGTGAAAATATGCCTCCCCAGTACCAAACTTGTCTGATTTTGTTCACATCAGTGAAAACAGCTGAGCTTTATTTCCCTCATACATAAATATACAGCATTTGTTGACACTGAACACACTTCTAACATCACCCGGAAGGTTGGAATTCATGTCACAGCTAAAATAAGAACATAAAATGAACACTTGCTTCCAACTAATAGATTCTTTTTTTTTTTAAGTAAGTTTACTGTTTTATGAATCTGTAAAACACTGGTTTTGCTGCACAAATGGACTAGTTTAGGCTTTTGGCAGCTGCAGCTGTAGCAGCCTCAGGCCAATGCTGTGCATGCTTCAGTACAAAGTGTGTCTTCAGTAACATTTTGTACCGAGCTAATAATTTACCCTCAAAACCCAACCTTCTAGTGAAGCGTCCGATTAGGTTCATACTGTCTACTAGAACCTATGAGGATTTCTTTTTAACCTGAATAAAAAAGCTGACAATGACACGCCACAGTAACATCAAGTGACCCTTCTGAGGAAGGCTACAGGTTGTAGCCGAAATATGTCCAGGTAAAAACAAGATTAACTTTTTTCCTTCTGACAAAAAAGAAATCTTCATAACCTCTAGTGAATCGATTTGTGCCGAAATCAAAGCAAAGTGTTTATCTGCAAGATGAACCACAGAAACCTTCTACAAATGTCATTTCATCACAGAAAAGTCTTATTGACATGCTTTTATTGCAGGTCACTCAGAAATGATAAAACCAAACAGTTATTACTCCAGTATCATACAGTATAATGTCATCCTGGCTTAAGTAATTATCATTAATACAGTCTTTACTGCTTTGGCAGAATCTGGCTGCAGCTTCTGTTGCTCTTTAAAATCTCCAACACTGACAAATCTATATCCATATCTCAGTTATTTAAACAGTAGACACACATTACAATGAAAGCTTTTCTCTGACAGCCATTTGCATTACACTTATGTAACAGACAAAAATACAAAAAAAAAAAAAACAAACCCTCATAGCAACCGAAATATCTAAAATTTGGACTGAAATCCAAAAGGAGATCCACAAAAAACAAACAAAAAAAAACCCAAGTGTGAAGCAGTCGACAACTTGCTTCAATGTATTTGATCACAAGCAAGTGTGTTTTCTCTACAAATAAACCATAAATAGCTAAATTAACTGGTGACCAAGTTAAATATCCAAAGTCTGAACAAACACTTTTTTTTTTTGAGTAAACAAATACATCCAAAAAGGTCACTAGAAGCTAGAAAGAAGACACATTTTTGCAGCCGTTCTATCAGATATGGCGAAAGCATCTAGTTTCATCATCATCAGCTGCACACAGATGAATGCAGTCACTGTTCGCTCACAGCAGCTGTTGTTTGCTTCAACTACTCTTTCTGTACACATATCTTTCATTTTATGTGGAGGTCAGAGCGCTTATGTTTAGCAGATAAAGCCACAATTCAGTTGTTGTGGGCTAAAAAAATGAACAAGTTTGAATTCACGTTAGTGTCCAATGGCTTTATGCTCTAGTTTGGATTGGACCAGAGGACACAGGCACAAATTCAGAGATTTCTGGTCAATTAAAGCAGTTTGAGCAGGGATAAAAATGACAGCTACCCTTATTATCTGGCTCCCTATTCACCTCTTTCCACCTTACAGCAGAAAGGAATCAGATTTTTCTGCCGTCTACATTCATTGTCACGTCATCGGAGTCTAAATAGTTTCTCCTTTGACCACTTCACACTAAATTAAAGACAAAGACAGACAGAACGGATGTGACAGACAGTTTAGACTGCCGTCTCCTGGTCTTCTCTCTGGATCATCTGGTAATGTTGGCGGTTCTCCAGATATTCTGCCAGGTCCTGATCGTCAGCTTTCTCAGCACGCTGTTTAGGAGTCTCACCCTGAAACAAAAGGGACAGATATGTTTTCAGGTGATGGAAAGGTGGTAGTCATCACAGGATGATCAAATGATGCAGTAAAAATCCAGCCTGCTTTGTGCCTCCAAGCTGAAAAAAATGAACATCATGAAAGTGTGAATTTGTTAAATTTGTGATTCTCGAGAGACAAATATTAGCTGAAATTTGTAATTCTGCTTTTCCATTTTAGCCAGTGATCCAAGACAGATCACTGTTGATGTAAAAATGATCTAAACCTTGGGGAAAAAACACCAAAATGTATCCAGAATGACCGTAGACACTTGAATACCACCTTAAAAAAAAAGATATTTTAGAAACAAGTTCAAACACCTAAAGAAGGACTCAGTACCTCAGAACTAAAACCACAATTATGACTTTGGAAGCACCCACCACTAGCTGCACTGTTTCAACACCTGAAGCCTTTGGCAACCACCCACCTCAAATAGAAACAGCATGGAACACCCCAGAGAGCATTTACTGCATTGCAGTTGTGAAAAAACACCTACTAACTCATCCTAACCCCAGTCCATGATGACCGTTTTCAGGGCACATGATATCACCACACTATTTCATCAGTTGATCCTGTTACTAAACACCTGAAAAAAGCCTTAGAAACAATCAATGTTTGTCTGTTTTCATACCCCTTAAGGCATTAACAGTGTTTCTAAGGCTCTTTCAGGTAAATAAGAGAGCTGAGAGGACAGACTGTACTCACACTAGGAATCGAGATTAAAATTTGCTCACAATTTTCCAAGTATTTTAGACCTGTGAGGATTTGTTACTACCATCTCAATTAACCACAAGACTTAAACATGTAAAAATCTGTCCATTATGGTTTAACCAGTCTGAGTTTTACATCAGATCTCCAGTGGAACTACACTAGTTTCAGAATCAGAATCATGTTTATTGCCATGTAAGTAAACAGGGATCACATTACTAGGAATTTGCATCAGTGGTTTGGTGCATACATAGAACATGGAGTAGGTAAGAAGCATGTTGTAAAAAATAAAATAGAATAATGGAGTAATGGACAGTGCAATACTCTCCCTACCTCAGGGCACTAGCCACACCACATGCACCTTGCTACCTGTATATATCCTATTTGTTGTACATACTTCTTATCTGTAGTATAGAACTAGCTTTTATACATATTTTTCTATATTCCAGTAGTACTTTAGTAGCAAATGTGTATTAATGTTTTTATTGTGGAGCCCTTGCACATGCCTCCATCTCTTAGCATTATGTGTGATATATTTTTTTAAAACACTCCTTTTTGCATTAAGGGTTTTGCTGCTAAATCAAACTGAGCTGCTAAACTGATTTCAGTTGTTCCTGTGACAGTGACAATAAAGATCTATTCAATTCTAAACAAGTAAGACAGAGATTAAACAAGTAAGACAGTCCACTATAACTATCCAATTTTTCAAAATATACAATGTGGACAAAACTAGTGGGATTGAGTGTGGTATTATGGTTATGGTCCTGTGCAAATAGTGCAAGTAATTAACAGTGCAATCGTATTCAACAGGTGGATAAAAAGATAATGTAGTGTAGCTTATGTAAAATATAAAAAGAAATTCAACTGTTCTTTATAAATCACTTGACAGGTTGTTTAATAGAACAGACGTGCAGATTGATAGACCAGATATAATATTATCACAGGTGGATAAGATGTGCAGAAGGAAAATAAATAAACAGAGTAAATGTGAGTGAAGTGAGGAAGCCTCAGCTCCTTTCTAACCATGCAGTGAATCTCGGCTCCATACCAACAGTGGACACACTAAGTAACACATGAACTCCTTTCATTTGCTGGAGAGGAGGAAAAAAACTCAGATTATGGGCTGCTTCCTGTTACCACTGGTTTCACCATGGCAACGGTGAGCCACAGCCTTTGTGTGTGTCGGAGCGAGGCCGGGGATCCTGCAGCGCTTCGTTTCTCAATGACACACAACATTAATCACTTTATACAAGTGGGTCAAATACTGCTGGAGATCCATTTAAAGTCTGTTCGGACGGCTCAGGCTGGTGGCAGTCACTGCGCCTGAGAACGCCGTTGAACACTGCCTCGTACAGCAGGAAGCTGCCATTGTGCAGTGTCAGTCAGAAAATGTTTCACTGATCTCAAAAATCCACAGTGAAGGTTTTGTTGTCAGTCCAGCAGTAGAACATCAGCCAGGAGAAAAGTAAACAGACCACAATGCACTGCAACTGCAAGACAGGTCACGCTTTTGACCTGTAAAAAGCTTCCACCTGAAATATTCTGCAATCATTCATGCAGTATTTACTATGTCAACATGATATTTTTACTCATGTTTGGAGCGTTCATGCTTATTTTTGTCTATTAAAAAGACTCATTCTTCCTTACTGGACCTCTGGCTTCTTTAATTTGACTGAATAATGACATTTTACAGGTGTTAACATATTCATCTTCAGCAATTAAATGTTCTGTTGAAGTTCGAGGATAATTTTCTAATTTCTCACAGATCCACGTCGACCCTTCCTTTGTCCAACAGTGATTAACACAAACATGACACTGCAGTGATTTCATAAAATATTTGACGACAAGTCACAGTACCTGCTGCAAAGTAGAACACCCCAGTCAGAATAAAACGATTGACCTGTTGTGGAAGGAGCTTCAGTCCGGTTCACAGACAGTCTAACGTTTATAATAATAATCCATTTAATTGGGATATTTGACACTTTCCAGTAGTCTCACGGCAGCTAGAACCACTTTGCATGTGCTTGTTGTATGTTGTTAATGTTAACTGTGAAATATGTCCATGGTGGGATAAATAAGTCTTATCTTATCAAAACACTTCTACTCTGATTAAATCCTTTGGTCATGTAAACACATCAAATCATCATGTCAACAGTTAAAATAGAATCTCTACTCTCAGTGATTTCAACTGAATTTTGACGAAATACCATCAACAAAAGTGCAGCTCACACTGTTTGCAAATTACGCTTTAAACGGTAAATTATCCACCCAGACATTTACTATCATTACTAATTTACATTCCTGTCAGGCACTACAGATGATCTGCACGTCTAAATCCAAAAACTGTATCGTAATCCGTCTTCTTCTATGTAACATACAGTTATACAACATTTTCCACACTATATGAAGTAATGTTGAGCTCTTTCAGCTTGATTCCGTAAATGTTAAACTTGGAAGCTGTCAGTAGCTGAAACAGGGCTTTGAAGTTACCTGCGGGCTCGACTTTGTTACAGGTGAGCGTTCATTTACCTGCAGGTCCGTCTTCATGAGCGACGCCCCTGCCTCCACCAGATAATGACAGATACTCCTCTGGCAGGAAGTGGCGGCCTTATGGAGCGCCGTCTCTCCTCTTAAGACACAATGCATCAATACAAATTAAACATGAACACGAGACTAAACATCTGCACATAAAATCTCATCTTGGTGTTTACTTACGTCTCTTTCTCAGTTATATCCAGGTGGGTTGTGGGTACTAAATGAGACAAAAACAAAATGCATTTAGACACCCATTTCATCAGGATCACAGGGTGAATTAAGAGTGCGAGTGTTTCATTGTCACAGCTCCAAACAAACAGCCTGTCAGAGCAGAAAGTTCAAACCAATCAATCACTCTTTCAGACATTTATAGGACATAAAGCAGCCTCAATATGGAGCCTGTATGTTCACCTGCTGGTGGGAACCTAAACATTCCCCCACTTTATGTCTAGCGGTAAACAGTGCTGCATTCACAGGCCACTTTTGTCAGGAAAAAAAACAACAACACTAACCATAATAGTAAGGCCCAACATGTGTGCTTGGCTGCATTCTATCTGCTGAATAAATATCTGCTGTCTGATCAATATCTGTATCTATTTGCTCAAAAGACACATTCATCATTAGCATTAAAAAAAAAAAAGTTCTGTATCTCTAAAACAAACTTGCTAGTAGCCAATAACAACTTTGCAACAGTTTTATTACTTGTTTTGAACTTTAAATGCATTTTATTTCTTTTCTTACACTCTGCACTCTGTTTTGTTATAACGTTCTATAAATCTACTGCACATATTGTAATAAAAAAAAAAAAAAACTGTAATAAACCCTTAAATGACTCTGTCTAAAACTGATTAAAAAAACATCTGTGAGCAGTTCAAAATTCACCTATTCACATACCTAATTTGTTTGGAAACCACTGTATATACAAAGTAACCATATATAAAGCTCAGGGTTCCTACAGGTTTCCACAAGTTAAATTTAAGACTTTTTAAGGTCTTCATAAGACTACTTGGAACAGAATTAAATGCCCATTTTACAGTCATACTGGCAAAAATCTGTGACTCCTAGAGTTTAGGAAAATGTGTTTATTTACTCTAACCAGGCTTTATTAAATTTGCACTTCCACATGCTGACTTTTCACTTCTGTGATCATTTCTCACCAGGGCCTGCCAAGTTATAAATAACTGGTTCCTAATTTCAATATAAATTGTTGGGTTGGAATGGATGGAACTGACTAGACTAACATTATTTTCTTTACAGCTTGGACATTTCCCAGACACATTTAAATACAACACAGCAAACAAGTTTATAGCAACATAACTTAAGACCTACCATATCAAATGTAATACATTTTAAAGACTTTCTAAGGTATTAAAATGCAGATTTGTCAATTCAAGACTTTTTAAGACCCTGTGGGAACCCTGAAGGCCACAAACCATGACCTCCAAATGCATCAGCCTATCTTCTCACCATTTTCTATGAGGTACTTCATGATCTCTTTGTTGCCAGCCTCCACAGCGTGGTGCAGCAGCGTGCAGCCTGCGACGTCCTGCAGGAGGATGTCTGCTCCCTGCTGGTGGAGCTCTATCAGCTATGCAAAAAAAAACAAAAAAAAACACACACACACACTGATTTGGACCATCATGACAAGACACAACAGCACTTAGAGCATTACTTTTACCCCAGGAAAAAACTAACAAGAATAAACTGAACAAGCATAAAACCTGAATCAAATTAGTCAAGAGGTCAGTTTATAGACTCACTCCATTCAGGTCTTCAGTCTTGACACAGTTGATCAACTCTGTATCTACAAAAAAGAAAAGCAGACCACAGTTAATGAGCAGGATGAACGTGAAGATCCTTGAAATTAGTTTTATGGAGAGGTTTTTCAAAGACTGCCTTAAAATTCTTGATTCTTTTGTTGTAATGAGAATGCTTGATGATGTACACATTTGACTTAATGTAAGCAGTGGGTCAGGTGAGAAGGATAGGCAAAGAAGAAGCTTCTGCTTCTGGCCTGTTCCTTTTTTGTTTTTTGTGTTTATTGTGGTTGTTGTGCTGTGTGGTGATTACTGTACAGACCAAAAAATAAACCATTCATTCATTAAAAATACATATTAATATAAATTAAACAGGTTTGGATGCAGTAACTTCTGTATGCAAAAAAACACAGAATCCAGCTGTTTAAGAAAACATCTGTCAAAATATAACTGAAGCAAGACAAAATGAACTTAATGTAGATAGACCGGATCAAAGATCATGTGTGTGTGTGATTTGTTTTAATATACAACAAAATTTAAAAACGGTTCACCTTTTTCAGTGTTGCGTGAGGTAGCAGTGGAGGAACTGTAAAATAGACAAAAGGTAAGACACTAGGAAATGTTTTAAAAGAACACATTTAATCTTAAAAACACCAAGATAACCACAGAAGCACCAGACCGGGTGGCTCACACACATAGAATGTCATACCTAATCATGGGTCTGAAATCAGCGAGGGTTGTATTGGAACGATGGACATTGAGAATCTTTGCCCCTCTCCTTTGGATCACATACAAGAAACAGTGAACACAACATGGACAGTTGAAGTAGAGAAGCAGCTTCAGCACATGGTGCAGCCAGTGTTACAGTACCAGGTACCATGGAGTACAGTCAGCAGCTATGGCTCTGCAGTGTGTCTGTTAATGTAGCACAAGCAGCCTCCAGACAGGTTTATGAGTCACAGCCATCACACCAGGAGCAAAACCATTCAGCCACATGTCTACTAATCGACAATGAAAACACCATTCACAAACAAGTGCATCGGTGTTCCAGGTCTGAGGCGGTCTCTGATCCCTGGGAACGTTTGACTCTTTGTCATATTCTTATGAGCAGGATTCGCCGACAGAAACAAGATAATGTTGACTTGGCTCTTCAGAGGAAATCTAATCAAAGACTCATCCAATTAAATTTACAAATCTGAGAAATCCAACTGAATGACTGGGCTCACTGGAGCTGCTTTATCTCTGGAATACCTCTAGACAACTACAGATACCAACAAAGGCTGGTCTGGTTTAGTGAATCAGTTCATAAACTTTGATTCATGTTGCACAAAAAAAAAAAAAAAAAAAAAAATTACCAAAATGTATTACCAAATGCCACATGAAGAACACTTGTTCTTTGTGAATGTTCCTGATCCCACAACAAACTAATGAAATCCTGAGTAGAATCAACCAAAATACCAACACACTTGTTCTGGTCACATCTGAAGTCACTTTCCAACACATGGGTCTACAAACCTCACCTGTCTACAGGAGCCTTTCACACTCTTCTGCTCCAAACCAGAGTCTATTCATATCCTCAAATTAATCAAGGGCAAAGGGGTAAATGAAGAGTCCCATTTAATTAGAACAGATATGGTAAAGCTGTGATTCTCATTAGATTCTAAACAGGACAGTGAGCAGCACGTTATGGAACTGTGCTGCCCCCTACAGGAAAATCTCTGTTATTGCACGATTAAGTGAGTTTAGCAAAATATGATCCCTTTAAATGAGAAAAGTCTAATGTCAGCTTCGTTACTGTCAAATACTATAGGTAGTCTAACACATGGTATCATTTGTGTCACATTGAGCTCATTTGTTTGTGCAGCAGAGCTGATTTTTACTTAATGTTCAGAAAAAAATGAATGTGCACAGTGATACGTTTTATTCATTTCAGGAACTCTGTGCCTTCTGTAACCCAGTATTATGGTGGTACTGTAGTTAATAATAGTAGTTAGTGATACAGGGTGTCCATAAAGTCTCTTTACAATCTAAAAAATGTATTACAAAAGTAACTGATGAGATTTGTTAATCAGATTTGTTCTATGGACTCAGAGGTTGTTAAAGTTTTACACATGTTGCATTTGTGTATTTCAGGTACCCTGCTGATGAAATAAACTACGCATTTGCACAATTACTGCAAATGTTGACCTTAGACCTTTTGACTGACCATGTGTCACCACACCTGGATGACCTTCAACCAACCATTATTTTCCAGGTAGATGGTGCACCACCACATTGGGTTCTGCATGTTGGTGGGTTCCTAAATCACACATTTCCAGACCGGTGGATTGGAAGGGATGGTCCAATTCCCTGGACAC
>JAPQRP010000025.1:21664519-21693016 GCA_037367295.1 Apogon hyalosoma
ACTGACACCACTGATGAGGCTCTGATACAGCCAACATGGAAACAAACCCAGTACAACTAATGGTGTCCATATAGAGGCGGATTAAATGAAGCAAAAAAACTTCAATATCTACTTTTCATTTTGTAATAATTTCAACAGATTTGTCTATTCATTTGCTTTTGTAATACATTTGTTAAAGTTTCTTCTTCAGTTTCTTCTGATTAAGGCCAAAAAAGGTAACTAAGGTAAAAAAGACTATCCAGACAATCTGAACAAGGGGGCATTTAATGGATCTACTTACAGCTTTGGAAATATTAACCGACTGTGACAAAGCAGTGAATATATGAGGGAGAGTCAAAAATTTCTCAGACAAATGTAATAAAGTTTATTTCTCAAAATAAAATTATTTTTCTGCATAAGCTCCATTAGAGTCTAAACAATTTTGCAATCTGTTTCTAGCCGTAGATTCCTTCTTTGTGGAACTGCTGGGGCTGTGCACTGTGCATTTTGAAATGATAACGTTTGTCTGACAACTTTTTGATTCTCCCTTGTATTTGTCATTAATGTGACTTGTGAAGCCATCAAGGTTTTATTATGTGAGGTAAAAGTCTGACAGTAATGAAACAAGAAATGAGCTGTATTTGAGTAAAAAAAAAAAAAAAAAATTATATATATATATATTTCCTTAACAAACATCTGATGTCACAATAATGTTCCACAAACAATATATTAAGCAATGTTAAGGACTGTTTAACTTAAGTTCTATAGAAAAATCACGTATGTGGAATATCTATTTCCAAAACCTCTATATAATGAAGTACAGTTAGCTGGTGAAACTACAGGATCCATTACATTGCTTTTACTAATGTTTCCATACATTTCCATGAACAGACTGTATGTTGGTGTTCTTTTATTTTTTTAATTACTTTCTGTGTGTGACTAATTATATTGTGGGTTCATAAATGCATTCACACTTTGTAAAGCTACATCCCATTAAGAAAAAAACAATCTATAATTCCTTAAGTTGCTGATTTAGATCCTGAATTCAAGTTTTGATTACAGTACAGTAATCTCAATCGATCCCAGTACTGTGGTTGAATTAAATGTCATTGAAGTGTTAAAGCAAACCTGTGTGTGTTTTTACCTGCAGAGGACGGTCTTGGAGCTCTGAGACAGAGCATCAGCCACTGAGCTGTCACTGGAGACCCTCTTCCTCTGACCATCTCTGACCCTGAAACACACACACAAACCGTGGTTGTTTCTTTACACCAAGCACTTGTGTTGTGATTGATTTCTGATTGACCCACTTTAGAAACTGACACACAATAGTGCAGACAGGTGAATGAGTGACCCAGAAAACAAAAGCCACAAAAGGGACATGTGGCGATCCACCATCGTCACCATGGTAACGGTACTTCCAGCAGCACCAGAAGCTCATTTTCTTTCTGATGTTTCAGATCATGACCAGCTGCCACCCTGACAGACTGGTAACTGCAGGACCTGGTGTATTCACTGAGGGGGTGAAGAGCTCAGAGCAAAAAAGTAAATGCTTCTGCTCTTTTAAGCAGATTATAGGTTTGCCTTAGTTTTCAATTTCAATTTACTTTTAGACAAAAATGTTCCCTAGTTTAGTTTGTTTTCAATTACTGCTTAATTTTAGATTCATTCCTATTGTTTTTTTTTTTTTTGTTTTGTTTTGTTTTTTTTTTAGGCTTTTGTGTAATATTTGTTAGTGGTGAGATTCAAGAGAAGAAAAGGTATTGTATAATACCCCAAATGGGACAGAAGACAGATTTCACCTCCACCCACAATATTCAGAAAAAATAGATTTAAAAAGCTGAAAACTAGAGCCATTCACTGTGAGTTTAAGAACAAAACAGACCCCTGATACATGTTGTTTTTCAGATGACAAATATGTTCACACAAATGTTTGTTCTCCATAGTTGGAGAACAAACCTTTTCACTCCGATTTGTTTTTCCACACATTCAGATCTAGCTTGTTTGTGTAAATTCAACATTTCAGATTTGTCTTAATAAATATAATGTTTGCTATTAAAGAACAGTAAATACTAAGCACACTAAAAAGAGTGAAATTGAATAAAAATAGAGTTGATTGTTCAGGGTCTGTCATTTCTTATGAATATAACCTAGTACATCCATAAGTTTGTATAATGAGAAACATGAAAACATTCAACTATTTCACTCAAACCTGCCTCTTTATTGTAGTATTAAAAACAAAATTGGTAATTTAGTTTCAAAAAACAGATTGAAGGTGACAAAATGTTATTCAAATTCCAGATTCATTTTTCCATTCCACGTATCTGATCAGACTCGAACTCATTTCCATGAAGCAGTGGATGTTGTTTCCTGTCTCACCTGAGTATGGCTGAGGAGGTCGGGGAGGTTGAGGAGGTAGGGGAAGTCGGTGAGGTTGCAGAGTGAGGAAAGGCGAACTTTCGCTGCTGGTCCTGATGCTCCTCAGAGTCCACCAGGTCCGGCATTCCAGGGGAGGTGCCCACCGTCTCCTTGACAACCAGCTCTGGGTCCAGGATGTACAGCTCCTCCTGAGAGATCTCTGTGACATAGTTCAGGTGTTCCTGAAGGTGGAGGAACAAAACAGCAGCCACTTTGAAGACAAGTGTAAAATGTTTCTGGATCTGAACTGGTTACCATATTATTTACAAATATATCATAGAAAAGCAAAGGAGAGGAAGTAATAGTATTCGCAAGTTACTGATTCAAATATTCTTCTTTAAGGCTTTATTTTCAATAATTTGTATACAAAGCTTGATTAAAAACTGGGAAAAGGATTGCAAATGTTGTTGTACCTGAGCTCGGTCGATCCTGTAGAAGCGGTCTGCAGTTGTACCTGAGAAACACAGGACTGGGGTCAGTTTTCTGCACAACTTTATAGTGACAAATCATTTCAGGTTCGGACTTACAGTCAAGGAAGCACCACTTCATAGATAGTTTTTGTGAAGTAAACCACTCTCCTTCCATCACTTCACAGTCCTGAAAGGACAGGAAGAAAAATGAAGCAGGAAAACATATTTCACAGAAACCTTAGCGTTGACATTGTCAATACCTGTAGGTGGACAGTGATAGTTTTTCTGTTTCCACACCAGACTCAAACATGGCCTTGAAGTCTTTTTTGTTACTTGTCTTTATGAGGAATGGAAACTGTGGCAATACAGCATGGATCTACTTCTCAAACACTGATCATTTTAAACACTGTATGGCCCTGTTTTTATTCATCTACAGATGCTTTTATCAGGATCAAAAGTCCTGTGTAAAAACACATCACCCTCTAATAGCAAAATATCATTATCAAACATCATCTTTGTTCTAAACGAATTATTAAAGAGGCAGTCAAAGAAGTGCAGCTCCTAGTTCATGATATTTATATGATGACACTGACTACTGTTGATATTTAGATGTGTTTGATACTTGGTTAAGCCTGCACTTGGAAACTAGAGCAATTAACTGGAGCAAATTAATTAACTTCACTGGATGACCAGTTGCTTTATTGAACCAGTTTAAATATCTCTGCAACAGATGGCAATCACTTTTTGGCACGACACCAGCATGTTTTACACACGTTACCACATTGTCAAACAACAAACTCCTACTTCTACTCTGTTGGAAAGTGAGGTGTGACTGTGGAGAGGAGGAAAGTATGGCTTCATTTCATTAGGACAACAGTACAAGTTGTAATGTCTGTAAAGTGATTACTTGGAGTTGGATACCAACATAATGCTGAAGCATCTTCCTAAACGGTGTGGCTCAAATTCCACGTCTGTCATGTCATGTATGTATTTTTTCACAAATTTTCCACAAACAACACTAATCAGGCTGATAAACTGAATCAATAATGGCATCGGTTTCAGTCTTTTCCATTCCTGTCCCTCGTTTTCACTTAAACTTGTCCCCAGTTCCTGAAATCTCATTCTGTACCTGATCCAGATTATCCTGCAGACGTTCGATGAGCAGGCGGCAGGTCTCCAGGTCACTGTCTCCAGGGACGGTGATGAGTCCCAGCGGTGTCGCTGCAGGAACACAGCAGGTGTTTTATTAAATATGAACAATACGGATCATTTCATTCTTTACATTACACAGACTGACAGCTTGCCTTTCTCCTGTAACATCAGTGAGTATTTGACTAAAAGAAACCTCTAAAATCTGTGTGTAGTTGATGCTTGGAAACACCAAAGGCTTCACTGACTCATGCTCTGTTAACTCTTTGTTGACTAACTCACAGGCGTCCTTCAGCTGATCCTTGTCATAATGCAGAGCTTCATATGCTGCCATGCTGATCCTGTTCACTCGGATCTGCAACTTCTCAGGAAGCGGCTGTTGGCTGAACACAAACACCACAAACAGAAGGACATTCTCACTGCTAGATCACTGAAACACAGCTCTGGTGCTACCTAGTGGCAGCGTGTGTGTCAAAGAAACATGGAAAAAGGAATACAGAGTGGCCCTTAGGGATCTTATTATAACTTGTAATAATTCAGTTCATGAATTTCTGCCATTTATCTTTATTAATTTGAAATTCTATTTATGTAAAGTTATTTCTTTTACAGTTAAGTAAATAAGAAAGAACTTCTTATTTACTTAACTGTATTTATAAATCCTTTTTTTAAATACTATTGCCAATTAAAATGTCAACAAAATATTAAGATCTTGTCTGATCACAGATGAGAAAAAGCAGAAAAATCAGTCGTTTGTGTTTCTAATAAGATTTAATTTAATTATTTGTGTGACCCCTGGTCCTTCATAATTAGAGCACAGAAAAAGATCCTTTTTAATTTCAGTCTCTGAGGACTCTTACAGCTCTTTTCAGGTTTGCAGTGCATCTTCCAGGAGTTATGAATACTGCGTCTTACTCGTTCAGGTGGGGCATGGAGATCCTCCTCTTGACCTTCTGCACCATGTTGGCCTGGTTCCTCAGGTTGATATGGATCACGGATGGAGCCAGCTTGCAGGGTTCACCATCCACCTGCATGGGGATGGACTTGTAGGTGGTGAGGGTCACCTCTTTGCACTGGTGCAGTCGTTCTCCGTGACCGCCCACCTGCAGCGTGGCCTGGTGGCAAACAAAGTCAATATTTCATGTCCACTTAGACATAAGCAGAGTTTCTGACTGATCCATGATGTAATCAAGTCGCCTTGAAAAGTTGGTCAGCCTTAGAAGACCATAGTATTAAAGTGGAAGAAAAAGACGATGTTTTGTAGATCATGTGTCTGAGAACCACTACATCTGCTTTGGGGTTACACATGGAATCTGTCATTATTATTCTGACTGTGCATGATGTCACATTAATAAAGAGTAAAACGCATGTTTCCAGAGTTATCTAGATGATGCACAACTACACATCTGTCAAGCCAAATAATGCTGCAGCTGTAAAACCCACGTCAACTTGTCTGGTGGCAATAAAGGAGCAACATTTTCCTAAAGTTAAATAAGGAAGACACAATTAACAATCTGAATCTGAGCTTCAAGTCCCACATTAATAATGCAATAAAGATAATACAGGGTGTCCACAAAGTCTCAGTGGTTTTCAAAGTTTTTAATCACGTTGTGGGATCATGTGCAATCGAATCATTGGTCCATTTTTTTCCCACAAGAGATCAATTACTGCAAATGTTTGCCATAGCCCTTCGACTGAATATGTGGCACCAGAACTGGATGACCTTCAACCAACCATCCTTTTTCAGGTAGATGGTGCACCACCACACCGGGTTCTGCATGTTGGTGGGTTCCTAAATTGTACATTTCCAGACTGGTGGATTGGAAGGGATGGTCCAATTCCCTGGACACTTCATTCACCAGATATCACTGGCCTGGATTTCTTTCTATGCGGTTATGTTAAAGATATCATGTATCAAACAAAGATACGGGACATCAACAACCTGAAGGAAAAGATCACTGATGCCATTGACACCATTGATGAGGCTCTGATACAGCCAACATGGAAACAAACCCAGTATCATCTTGATGTGCTTCGTAATTGCCCATACAGAGGTGGATTAAAACTTCAATATTTACTTTTCATTTTATAATTTCCACAGATTTATCTATTCATTTGTTTTTGTAATACATTTGTTTGACTTTATGGACACCCTGTATCTCTCAGAAACATACCTAATGTACAACCAATTATAAATCAAAAAGTTGGTGAAAAATGCTTATTTCAAAGCTGAGTCTGACTGTTATGCACTATACTGGCCACCTGAAGAAACAGCTCTGTTATCATCCAAAACTGGAGTGGAGAGAGTAGATTAATGCAGTTTTATCTGTACTGGCGTCCCTGAATATTTACAGTTTAAAGTCGTTGTCCTTATCTGAAGTCCTTAAAACCTGGCAAGGACACAGCTACACTAAAAACTCCCCTGTTTAGTTGGGAACTCAGGACCTTGGAAGCATTAAAGTAGCATTGACTCCATCTGAAGAGGTCTGATCTAATTCACATGAAAACTCACCAGGGACGTCATGGTAAAGCCGATGACCTCGATGCAGCCGTCATCGTGTCGTTGTGGTTCAAAGTCATGATGCTCGCTGGGATGACCCCACGGCATGGTACCTGCACAGTACCTGCAGCACAGTCCAAACAATTATTAAGTCTTCAATGGAGGTGACAGCCGTGTCTAATGATTTATGCTCTATTTTAGGGACATTCATTTGGTTTTCAAGTGGAAGAAGAAATCAACACTATTTTTAGAACATCGTAAAGATAAACATTATTTTATAATGTAGTGATGATGGCACCATGAACTGAAGATGTTGAAATGTTTACCTTGGGATGTTGAGGAAGAGCAGGCACTGTAACTTCAACTCCTGGACTTTGGCCGTCAAGTCTGTCCCATCACACTAAGGATAGAGATGTGCACGGTAGTTTTAATTCCTTTAACTATGCCATTATTATCATCTAGAGCAGGGGTGTCAAACTCATTTTAGTTTAGGGCCACATTCACCCCAATATGATCTCAAGTGGGCCGGACCAGTAAAATAATAACAGAGAAAAAAGTAAAATTACAGTATGATAATGTTTACATTGACAACGTTTCCTTAAAAATCTGAATAACATGAACAACTTGAAATGTCTTAAGAAAAACAAATGCAATTTTAACAATGTTCTGCCTCAGTTCATCATTTACGCATGTGCGTTACAACTTACATTATTATTTTAAAGATACAAAACATTTAGTAACAGGCAGAACATCTCTTAGGACATTTCAGATTGTTCATATTTGTTCAAGTTTTTCACATTTTTTGTGAAAGGATAATTTGTTAATGTACACATTTTCATGTCATTTTACTTTTTTTTTTTTTTTCTTACACGAAAACAAAGACAAAATCTGCAGTTGTTATTATTAATAGATTATTATCATACTATTGTACTGGTCTGACCCAAGTGAGATCTAATCGGTCTGTATGTGGAACCTGAATTAAAATTATTTTTACACCATCAATTGTTAATATCTTCAGTGTAATTTTTGTATTTCACAAATTCATCCTATGGGCTGGATTGGACCCTGTGACAGGCTGGATTTGGCCCCTGGGCCGGATGTTTGACACCTGTTATCTAGAGGGAGTTTATACTTTAAAGTCCACTGCACCCATAAACACATTTATCGAGTAGTTTGTAATCCCTTGCCCCATTGAGTTCCTTTAAGTCATTTAATTTGGCTCAAGAAGATTTGTAATCTGCAAAAAATGCAACCTCCATCACCATTAGACCCTCAGTACAAATAAGGAAAAACTGAAGAAAGGAAAAGAAAGAACAAGAAACCTCAAACACAGGAGGGTTTCTCTTCAGGACAGAGTCATATATACACAACTTTAACAATGTATTGCACATATGAACATACAGTAATACCACAATGGTTTATAACAGTTCACACTCCTAAGAGATATTAATATAGGACTGTTGAGCCTGAGCTTCTGAATGTGAACCGTCTGCTGCTTTAGTGTCTGACTTCACGGAATGAGGTGAGAGGCTACAGCACTGGTTGGTAAAGAAAGGGAGAGAAATAAACCCACCCACAAATTTGTTTCCGTTTTTAAAGATTAGCATCTTCCATATGAACAAGCGAGTTTTCAGCTGACTGATGGGTATGTGATATATGTGATAAACTAATATAAAGCTGGTTTTTGCATATCAGCAACAGAAAGGTGAAGGAAGGATTCTTCAAGGCTTCATTGGCATAATTCCACTCCTCAATGCCATTATTATTATTATCATCATTCTATCATTATTAATTATCATTACAAAATACAAAATGAAAATACTTGAAATAAAGAAAAAGATCAAATAAAAAAATGATAAAACCTACAACAGATGTGAATTGAAGACAATAATCTAGTAAATAACAAGGTAAACATGCAGCTAAGATATAACCATGATATGCCATCTGGTAAAAGTACAATTTAAGAAAAGACAATAAATACTGTTTGTGAAATGATCTACATAAAAAAATAAAATGGAATATTTAGAGGAAAATATAAACGAAGTGCTTTGAATAAAAAACATTAACGGAAATACAGTGTCCATCAAATCACAAAATTAATAGGAAAAGGTAAAATATTCCAAATTCATCCAATGCAATAATAAATTTAATACAGTTTAAGTTGTAGTGCTCAATAGATGCATGGAAGAATAAATGTTTTACACTGGATTCAATAATGTCAATATTTTGAGTGAATCTAGGCCAGTTTTGCTTCATGTTGCAACTAAATGCTGCTCTACCATTATTACTATGTCCATGTAAATGTATTAATTGCTACTAAACGCTACCTTCAGTGTGAATTTGAAACAATCAGCTACGTAGTGGGTCAGGATGAATGAACAGTATTTGAGTTACCATGTCCTTTTGTGTTTCCATGTCCATCCATTAATGTCAAATATGTGTTATTAAGTCTAAGAGGTGGAGGAGGGACTTTTTGAATGACGTAACCTGCATACTCACTACACTATTCCATATATGGATGTATTGATCAGTCAGACAGACCCTTATCCTGACTATGAAAGACCCAAACACTACAGAAGGAAACACCTAACACCTGCAATTCTGTGCAAACTCTTTACTCACCACTACTTTGATGTGCTTGGCGAGGTCTTTTGAACTCCCACTCAGGAAATCTGAGAAGGCCGTCTGAATCACATGGACACAAACATGGATATTACAAATGTGTAATGCATGAATGGAAGGCCAGGGCTAAGGAGCGTAACAACACTTACCCCTGCATAGAACATTTTATTCCTAAAGCGGCTGTTAAACTTCTCTGGGTTTGCCTCTAAAAACAACCAAATCAGAAGACACATTTACTCAGTTTAGTAAACCAGGTTTGTGATTTTGAATCATAGCCATTAGTGACAATCAGTGCTTAAAATGCAGAATAATAACCCACTTTGTGTGGAGCAAATGGAAATATGAGCTGTGGTTAGGCTAAACTTGGTCCACTTACATTTCCATCTATCATTTGGCTTCTCTGCTTCATTAAATGAGATTTTAATTCAGTTAGATGCATTTTATTGATCCTACGGGATAATCAGCTCACTGAACAGCAAAGACAAGGATGCAAGTAAGAAAAGAACTGCATTCAGCCAACTAAAAAAAACATGAACTATTACTAACAGTGACAATAACCTGAAAGATGAGTTAAAGTCTTTCCAAACAAATTCATAAAATAATGGATATTTGCTGACATGTCACCAGATTGGAAGAACAACTATAACAGATTTTTTTATTTGTCAAAGAAGACAGGTTTCTAAATGGATTAAAAAAAAAAAAAAAAAAAAAAGTTGGAGTTTATTTTATACTGGTTCCAATTTGGCTTTCCATCAGTCAGGTTTTCCCCTTTTATTTCATTTCAGATTAACTCAGGTCGAATTTAAAGAAATTCTGTGTTTTTTTTTTTTTTTTACATATGGTCATCAATGCTCAGAACACTGAAAACAGTCCATTACATGTAGAAGCTCTGCACTGTAAAGTTTACTTGGATAAAAGTGTGGAAGCATCAGTACAAAAAGAGCAGTAGAATGGTCCCTTACAGTGTTTTATGTTGTTTTTGGATTCCTTTTACTGCTGCATTACTGTGCATGTTGTACTTAACTGATGAGTTTTATGTACTTCTGTGTATATAAATCATATTTATAGGATCATTGTTTCATTTATCTCAAGTCCACTTTTCACAACTTCAGAACAACCTGTTTTCAGCTTTGCACCAATGCATCTTTTTAAAGAAAGTTTACATCCTTGGGTTCAAGGCGCTGAATATATGTAAAGGTGTTGTTATGAGCGGACTGACCTCTGGATTCATGGAAGCCCAGTGTGACATGAGCGTCGAAGCCCAGGCTGAAGTAGTTATTGAAGACGTCAATAGGAAGCTGAGAAACAGCAGGTCAAATTATTTACTCCTTTTACAAGTTGAATTGATTAAAAAGAACAAGTGAAAAAGTAAGCAGAGTTTACTAATACTGTGTTTCACTTTGGCCCTCCTGTGTACCAACACAAAAACTTTTCAAAAATTAAAAAAAAAAAAACCCAAAACAGTAAATAAATAAAAAATCTGTTTTAAAAAAATCCCCAAAATTTTATTTCCAGCATCAAACTGTGCAATGCTCCTCTCTGAGTGGCAAAGAACATATGTGTCCACTTTGAAAAGAATCAGGCAAAAAGTGTCCAAGAAATCAGTTGGACAAATATGTCAGATTGACTTCCTCGTGTATCTATATACTGGCAGGGTATAATAATAACAATAACAATAATAATAATAATATTAATAATAATGCTTTACTACACGTCTGACTGACCTTGTCTGTTTGCTGCTCATCCCTCTCCTCTGGACGGGCCTCAGGGTTGGGCTCCACATTCAGGTTCCATCGGTCCAACTGGACGACGTTTCCGTCCTCCACGTGTGAAAGGATCTTTGTGATGGGCTCATCTGTGTAACCCTAAGAGGACCGCAGCACGGATTTACACGGGCCAGGTCTGATTTTCTTTTTTTAATTTATAAATTATAAAGTATGTATGCAAGTAATTAACCCATAAAGACTCAAACATCCACTACTGAACAAAATCATTCACTGATCTAAAATGTTTAATACCAGTTGATCCATTAATCCTATCAATACGTTTAAATAATTGGTGTAAAATGCAGTTTTTCATGGTCATCAGATATGACCCATTTGGACGTTCAGAGGCTCCATAGTGAATGTGGAAACACTGTCATCTTCTACAACATTGATTCACCAGTAAAACCCAAGGAGTTTGATAAATGACAATGGATGGAGACACTTGTTTTATGTTCAGTTAATGATATCTTTGCCGAAAAACTCACTTTTTCTTCAGTTTTCTCTGTTTCTGATATAATAACCCTCAGCTTTAATCTGAGGTTTTATTATCTATATGATCAGTGAATTACATATAGAAAAATACCTGATTTTCACTGAAAAAATTCAAAACAGAGGATAATATTATAATAAATATTTATAAATCATTTAAGACAGGTTAAATAGAAAGAAAAATTCATTTGGGAACTGTCATAAAAGCAGCACTCGGACTTTATGGGTTAATAGGCATTAACAGCTCTCTAGTTGTATAAGTGTAAAAGAAGATATTAAATCTTGGTGTGGATGAGATCTGCGCTCTAACTTTCAGCTCCAGTAGAGGCCAACTCACCCCTCCCCAGTTCAGAGTCCTTGCCAGATCATTTCCAGTCCCCAAAGGCAGGATGGCCACTGGGGGCTGAGGCCGGAGCTTCAGTTGGTCCAACACCGACAAGATCCAGCCCACCTGACCAGAAACAATCCATTTCCTGTCAGCTACAAATGCCACTGTATGCATCCCAAAACATCTATAAAGTGTTACGAAAAAAGGGGACACTTCCAGTTCATTTACAGCAGTTGTTGCAGCTGTTTTAAAGCTGAACTCACCGTCCCGTCACCTCCACAGGCCAGAATCCTTAAGTTGGGTACTTTGGCATACAGCTCTAACCTGCAGGAAACCCAATGAAGCAAGTTTGTGACAATTGTTTTAATTTTAGACAAATATCTAACACAAAAGGAAAAGCAGATGGATAACTGAGGACTGGAGGGTAGCTGATCTTACCCATCTTTGGGTCCTCCTTTCGTCAGGTCAAACACTTGCCGTGGGTTGAGATACCACATAAAAGACTGGACAATTTTAGCTCCCTGAAAAAAACGTGGCAAATGCACTGAGGAAAGCTTCGGAGCCTTTGAACAGGCTAAAAAAATACAGCAACTAAAACAGTAAAAACAAGGTATTTTCAGGTATTTTCGTTATATTCTGTTTCTCTCATTATACATGTAGATTGACAGTTTTGTCAATTATTTCCCAGGGACTCCTGCTCTCCAAAAGAGCAATGACAGCGCAGCATGAGTCTGCACTAGTTTCCTTTATTTCACATCAAGGTGGTTCAGGGTGAAAGTAAAGTACTGCGAGCTTACAGTTCATTTATTCATAGTACAATCCTCTAGTATTTGGCTCACATATTAATTTTTAGAAACTAGATCGTTATGAATTTATACAATCAGACAAAGTATTATGATGTAACTGTTCAGACTTTCACTTTATAACACTAATGGAGTAAAAACATAACCACCTTGGCTTTATGTTTATGGATCTTTTCAAGGTTTTCAATGAGGTTCAGGTGTGGAAATTAGGATGAATCTCTTAAGTGACAAGAGCTTTGTTTTATGAATGACCTGCAAGTGTTTCATGTGTTTTGTTCCAAGACATATAGGTACTTTTACAGGACATGAAGATGCTTTCACACTGAAATTAAAGAATGAAAAACTACCTGGTTTCCACCACTCTTTGGATTGACAAACACCAGCAGAGGCTTCATGAGCTGAGAAGGAAGAGGCTTCACCAGGAACGGCTTCCATCGACCATCCTGGAGTGGAGAGGGACTCAAACTTAGATGCTACATGATGAATTGGGGATGTACTTCTACACAATGAGAAGAACTGCACTATTTAGATTCCAAATTGATGACGGTGCACTGTCACCTCAATTACCTTTTCCCCTATAAGTCAAGATATATCAGACATACACAGTTCATGAATAGTGGGAGGCTTTAACCCTTTAGCCCCTGACATGTCTGTGACGAGCGTTCTGAACGTAGTATTTATTTTAAATATTCTTAAAAACCATTTGCTCAATAGGAAAAATTTCAAAACATGCTGAAAATAGACCTTTAGCTTTCCATAGACTTTTGAGCATGCTCAGTGCACCCCCCACCGCCTGTGGAATGGGGGGCAAAACACAGAGCAGTGAGTGAGACCGACCCACTATAAAAATAGGCACTTTGGTCTTGTTTTCCTTGCCGCTTTTTGTTTTTACTGTTGTGATATTCCCTTTTTTTTTTTTTTTTTTTTTTTACTGTGTTTTTACTGAGTTGTACTTGCTTTTTGGAGTTCAACCAGGTGCCAAAAAGCAGCTGGACTGATTTTGAAAAAAATAAAAACTAAAAAAAAAATCACCCCAAAACAAAAACTTCTGGGCCTAAATTCAAATACTAGTTGTTGTTCAGTGTCTTCCAGTTCACAGTTCATGATCAACATCCTAAATCTCTTGTTGATGTACATTCTGAGTGCCTTATTTAGTAAAAACTTGTAAAACTCTCTTTGTCTTTTTCTTTTATTCCACCCTGTCTTGACCTTTAAAACACGGTGTAAAACCAAACCACTGAAGAAAAGGAACACAAGCACGTACTCACAGCAGCTTTTATGACACTGAAACAGATGCAGATTCCCAGCAGTTCATTTCATTGAAATAATGTCTCAGGTGTTAAAGGGTTGTGGGAACGCTTTGGCCATGACAGTGCAGTTTGTTTTAATCTTACCTGGGCCTTTATGAACTGACATTTATAAAATAAAACCACCTACTGTTATATAATATCCCTCACCTCTGATCCCTTCTTGCTTGACTTATTGCATTTTAATGACGTCCTCTTCTTCCTTTTACTCGACTTCAGAGAAGACTGTAGGAAGAAAAAACAAAAACATAGTTAACACATTTAAGGACCCAGACCTGGGCGTGCATGTTTACCAGAGAACCTTCTTGCCTCAAGGGACAGAAAATCCTATGAAATACACCAACAGCCATGCTTGAAGTGATTTATTTCATTTTTACAATGACAAAGCTAATTTTCTTGTGATAACAGGGAAATTAACACACACATTAAGCAAATCATCCTTATCTTGAGATAGTGGATAATCGATGCGTTATCGTGAAAAACTAAGAGGTTGTTTCCTCTCAGAGATTCAGAGTCCCATATCAGTATGAAAAGAGGGACTCTTCACAACTGTAGCAACTAATTTAACCAGAAAATGTCAGATTAGTGCACATTACTGATCAGTACATTTGACTGTTTCTTTGACTTCAGTCAAAGTCCAACACAAACTCAATTGTGCATTTGTTAAGAGCTGACATTCAGAACAGTTATGCCAAGAAAATATTTAGAAATCAATCCTTTGTTTACTCAAGATATTGGTAAATCAACATGTTAGCACAACTACACTAGGTTTGTTTCTTCAAAATATCTAAAGGTCATAAGTAAATTACTTAATGAAAAACACTGCAAGTGTGGCTGTTCTAGGCTTCTACGGATTTTGTGACATGTTCAAAGCAAGACATGGGGAACCTTTAACAGGACTGTTTGCTTCACTATTTGCAGATTAAAGGTGCTATAGGCTATTCATACCAATGCACCTGAATACTAAGAAACACAACAGGGTTGGCAATTCTGATAAAACTTTTGGCAACTGAAAATGACTGTACTATACTAACACACATAAAAGGTGAAAGAAGACTTTGCTGCTAAAGAGGTTTTAATTGACTGTAGTCACTGTTTGTGTACCTGTGGTTTTCGGACCCTGATTATCCAGGTCGGAGGGACGATGACAGCAGCGTGAGCGCCCAGTGAGCAGCACTCCTCTATCTGCTGCAGCATGAAGCATGTCACCTTGTTGTGATACTGAAACACAGGGAGGAAGTCATCTGTAAATTCCTTTGATTTGCAGAGAAAACTCAGTGGGATTCAGTAACAGCTGACACTTTGTGTTGTGCTTTGAACTAAATATTAAGAAGTTAAGGATTCAGATTAATGTAAAAGAATCAGGACTTTAATTACATTTTCTAACCAAGGACTAATATATTCAGTTTCTGAGCAGAGGGACTTACAGCTTGTTTGCACCATGAGCAGCTGATGGCAACAATCTCTTTGTTGTGAAATGAGAACTTCTGCTGAAATCCCTGTTGATACAATAAGAAAACCAGTAAGTTCTCAATTGTTTGTTCATGAAAGAATTTAGATTTTAAGTTAACACAAAGGGCAGATGTAAAGGCTCACCTTCCCACACTGCCGACACTTTCCTGTCTGACGTCTCCTGTGGACCCAGTGATGCCGCACAACGTTGGACTGAAATACATCATTACATGAAATGTTTCCCATGATATTATAATTTTACACTTTTTGGATATGCGTGGGAACATGGACTGACCTCTCGAACAGTTCGAGATCCTGGCTCCTTAAAAGATGGCTTGCACCTGAAATTTATCTGAAGAAAGAGAGCATAGTCTGTGTAGAGGAAACTTTGAAGCAGTCTTATAATCCAGACATATTCTGACATTTACCTTCTCAAGCTGCTCCATACACATGGTGTGGACTGATATCTTACATGCAGCACATTTCTTCCTTGCCACTGACTTTTGCTGTGGATGCAATAAATATCACATGTTAATCCTACACTATTTTTTTCAGTACTACCTTTAATAGTTTTAACCAGTTAATAGCAGTCCATATATCAGGACCCTATATAAAATATAGAATAATGTGGTGCCACCATCTTGCTTCTCACACATTAGGGTCTCCTCCATTGTCCCCTTTATCAGCGACCACAGGTGCCGCTCTAACTCACCAGTGATTTTGCAACACAGTACTGCTCTCCAACGTAGCAGAAGTCTCCAGACCCACTGGTCTCAAACCAGATGTGGTCCCCAAACTGGGCATTTTCCTGTAACATAAAACATTCTCTACTGTGATTATGATTTCATTCTTCATCACACCCTTTCAAATGTATCATATAGTCAGTTAGTGCTTCTAAATTTAGTTTACACTGTTACCTTCATCATCCATGAGAGGCTTCACAATATTTTTGTGTCCAACTGATAACTATGGAATCTTGAGTAAATTCAATCAAACAAAATTACTTACTAAAGGAAACAAAACGATGGGAATAAAAACTCAGAAGTGGAAGTAAACATCATCCGCAGGACCAGACTAGGGGTGTATCCCCATTGGCTCACAAGTTCTTAAATGACACCTCGGTGCAGGTGAATTCAAGATGCTTAAACTGGTTCTCTTTTCTCTTGATTGACTATGAGTCCGATGGTAGAGATAATTGACAAGAATCTGATCTATACAGGTTTATTTAATATAACCATTACCTCTATCTGGTTCAGTGTTTTGTTAGGTTCTTATCAAATGAAGAGACTTACACTCCAGTCGATGCTGCCGTTGGGTTCCTGTCTCTGGTCCGTCTGTCCAGATGTTTCGACGTTGGCTCCCACATGCTGTATTCCTGACTTCGCAATGGCTTTTCTGTAAACAAGAAACACAGCCTTCTAAGAAAAGTCTCTTTGAATCACAATAAGAACTTGTGTATTTTGTGATGCTGTACACAATGTTTCAGCAGATGAGACGGCTACTCACTGGATGACACAGTTTACCAATCCTTAATTGCAAGTCCCAGTTACCTGCTCAGATGTTCGTATACCCCACACAATCACAGTCATTAACCTTAGTGACAGCGCTGTGCTGTTGGGATCACAGTTTACCCAGTGAGTCTGTCATGTCATTGTTAGTACAAGCTGCTAATGAGCTTCGGCTCCAGGGAGGATATTTGTGTCTGGAGCAGAATTTCTGGCTGAGATCAGGAATCAAAATGTTCTTAATCTAATTAGAAGTTTTTTTTTTTTTTTTTTTTTTTCCATGCTCAGAGCCAGTTTTGATGTCCCTAGGGTCCAAACCATGAACCATGTAGACCATTACAGGCCAATAAGTCTCATCTGACACAGCAGTACCCCCACTACAATCCTCCTTCCTTTAAACCAGTGTGCACCATCTGCAGCTCCAAGAATACATAAATATGTACATGAGGAAAAAGTACTGAGTCTCCGCTTATACAAACTGCAAACCCAGCAACCTCCTCTACTGACAAACTACAACATAACACATCCAAATGTGTTTGTTCACTTACAGGCTCCTGAGTGGAAATTAAAGTTTTATCTTAAATGGCTCAAACCGGATTTTCAAGCATGACAATTCTTTAAAGACACAATTGTAAAAGTAAAATGCACATTTTGTACAACCAACACAGTACAAGAAGTCAGTGAATACTCAAAAGAGCAGATGCTTACAGTAAGATAGCAATGCAGCTTCATAGCAAAACTATGAGATTTCAGTTAGTTGCCTATGTTTCCAGTGGCATTCAATCACACGTTAGTGTAAGTTACCTTGTGCAATGAAATAAGTAATTATGCTTACCACTATAGAGTAATTAATAGCAGTGTATTAACACCATGGCAGATTAGATCTATGGTGCATGAATCTACAGTAGTATGGTAAGTACACTGATAGATACCTGTTAATGGAGAAAGTGGAAAATCTTTATCTGAAAAATCAACATTTTATGAAAATAAGTGAAAAAAGGTTGAAAGATTAATGAAAACAGAGATAACTAATGAATTAATCAACTACAGAGAAGATAATGAAAATAAAATAAAACTACAATCACTCTAAGTTAAGGTCATTCTTACTTGATAAATATCTAGATAAAGCTGGACTATTTTTAGTTTCGTGTAGGTGGTCAGGGACTACATACAGCAGAAATGCACTCCAGGTCTCCAGACGAGAGTCATAGCCCTGTGGCCCCAGAGGACTGAGGGCTCCGGGGCCCCTGTACAAGGCTGGGTGATTTAGGTAATAGACTGAACTCCTGCGGCTGGGCAGTGGTTGGCCTCTTCCTGGCCAAGGACTCCCAGCTTTCGAAATAGTAGAGATTCTCCTCCTCTTCCTCTGGCTGGAACCTCGATATCGGCTGGATGGTGCAGAGTCGCCCACAAAAACCTGAGAAGAGTTCCTCCGAAGGCAGCGAGGAGCTCGGATAAGGGGTCTGGATGTGGACCGTACCTGTGAGGTCTTTCTGATCACCTCCAGGGCCAAGGAGGAGGAGGGACAGCAAGCTACCTGTTGATCAGGAGACCAGGAGTCATGGTCGTCCTCCTCGGCCTCAGACAGCTGGCTGGCTTCTGATTGGCTGTCAATGGAGCAGTCACTGCTACCATTGTCTCCATCTGAGTGGGGGAAGCAGGAATGTGAAATCAAGCTCCCACTGGCCCCATCTTGTACCTCCACCTGCTGTTCTCCAGCTGATAGCCCTGTCCCCATGCCTTCCTCCTCCTCGTCCTCATCCTCCTCCTCCTCCTCAGCCATCTGGATCAGACTGGCCAGTAGCATGGATGGCCCCAGCAGGTGGGTGTCAATGGTACGGAGCTTCCCCACCTTCTTCCGGCGTACAGCAAACCGTGGGTTGAGGCTGGGGGTGGTGGTACTGGAGCGTCTGCGGCCTTGTGCTGCCAATCTGTTTTGTCTGTTGGTCTTTGTCAACCGGTTGCTGCCTGCACATGGCAGACTCCCCTGCAGCTGGACACTGGAGCGCCGCCGCTGGGTCAGGGTAGTGGAAGGCAACCCAACACTGGACCTCCGACGGGCCTTACTAGTGGGGACAGCCACACTGGGCCTTCGCTGGCGGCAGGGGTCTGCATCTACCTGCAAAGCTGCATCCTTCCTCCTAAAGTGACGACGAAAAAAAGTGTCCATGCTGGATGGGAGGAAGGGGCAGACTTCTAAGAAGATCCTCTGTGGCTGTTGGATGCAAAAAGCAGTTAGCCTGGAGGGCAGTTAATTCAGGCTGTGTGAAAGATGGACACTAAAGACGTATACAAAGTCGATCACAATACTTACATCACTGTTACAACAGAAATCAATTTTCAATTTTAGTTTCATTTACATATAGATCTACTGGACCACCACAGTATAAATGTGACTTTCTGAAAGACAAGTGGGGAAATTCAGCAAGAAATAGGAGTTTTGCCAGTTTTAACTAGGGTACAGCTGGCAAAAAACTAATGTACAACAAATCCATACTCCTCATTCAGTGTAAAAGCACCAAATGCACAAGCTCTGGACTTATTTCAGTCAGACTGGATACAAACAGAGTTCAGCTGTTTTTTTTTTTTTGTTTTTTTTTCATCTTAATCATTGATCCAAGAAACTTCATCACTTCTGACCACCTGCTAACTGACGAAGATGAAATGTTTTCGAGAACAAAAAAAAAAAAAACAGTCCAGTTGAACTTATCAAAAAACTGGGCTACATGTTACAGTAGTTACTTTAAAACTGGTGAAGGAGCACAGGAGCAGGGCCATCACAGTGGAGGACCCTAACCCAACAAAAGGAGCCCTCCCCAAGCACTCTGTGGTCAGATCAGTTGGGTCACATCAGATAAGGTGAGTGATCAAGCCAGAGTGGCCATCCACAGCAAAGAACTCACATTTATTGGGTCACGCCCTGATGCCGAGCTGGTACCTTACTTATTCTTATACAGTTGCATGAATTCAATATTTAGCCGTTTATTATCAATCAATCTTAACTTTTACTTCATGCAAGCACTTACTTTAACTATAATGATTAAAACAGAGCTTTTTCTGAAGCCTAATGCACAGAAAGAATCTGAACCATTGTTTCTTTTTGTTTCTTTTATTTATTTGTATTTGTGTGCGTGTGTGTGTGCGTGCACGTATATGTGTGTGTAGTGGTGGTGGTAGTGGGGTGTACTGATTTTATATGTAAAGCACTTTGTGCTACATTTCACTGCATGAAAAGTGCTACATAAATAAAGACTGATTGATTGATTGATTGATTGTCGTTTTTTCTTTTTTTTGGTCATATTTCAACTTTGGATTTCATGTGATCAAAATGCAGAACCAGTGTTTTTAAATCAAGTTTTTAGGTCCACTAATTCCTCACCATCTAATTACTCATATTTCTGAAACAAGGCAAAAAAAAGTGCCTTTGTCACAGTCTTACAAATGAAGTTTTTCTTTGAACACATTTTATAGTCACATGTAGCTGGTTGCGTGAACTGTCACTAAACAAAAGGAAATTAGTGGAAGTGAACTGCAAGACTGAAAACCCTGACATGTAAAGCTTGAATACAATCTGGAAATATATAAGCACAAGTCAAAGTCCTCCTATTCTTGCTATAAAAGTCAAACACTTTGTCGAACACTTTGTTAACACTGTCACTATGAAAACTACTAAAGCAGCACAACGTTTATTCATCCTGACAGAATCGAGCACATAAATTATACAATGCTGAGTGGAAGTGTGGCTTTCTCTCCACAGGGAGAGCAGCATGACAACAGGAAGCTGTCACCGCCACAGTGACACTGATTAAGGCCATGGCGACCCACTGGCTTCTCACCCTCCAAACAAAAACAATACACCAGTAATTAGTCTGCGTTATGAGCATCACTGATCCAGCAACAGGAGAATCTCATCTGCTGCATTCAGGGCTGAAACGTATTCATTAATCACGTCTATATTATTTATAGAGTCAGTAAAGGATTTCTTAGCCGAAGGTGATGTCTGAAAAAAGACTGGAAGGTAACCAAAGATGTCAGGCTAATGTAGTGGAGTAAACTGTAAAATAACTGCCTGTAAAACTGCAGAAAATACTCAAATCTATGTGCTGTTTGCAGTTCACTGATACAAGTTTCTCTGGGTCAGGGTCATACATGTTGCTGCCTGTACATCCATAAAAGCAAAACAACTGAAGGACACAAGTAATAAACAGTGGCTCAGACTTAATTCAGCCATGACAGCCTGACGGAAGTACAGTAAAGATGAAAAGATAACACAAAGAAGCAATCAGGAAGAAGACAGTGAAAAGTTAAATGGATGTGATCAACTTAAAGCCCATAGTTTATAAGTACAAAAATATCAAATGTTTTACCTTCCAGCCAAACGAAAGGCATGGCAGATAACACTGACAGACATTACCAGATGATCCCGCAAGATTCACACATTAGAAATAAAAGATGCAGATTTAGTCAATAAAAATAACTTAGTCCATTAATGCTCAGGTGTCACTTAAATTTAATTTTAACCATCTTAAGTCATTAACGACACAACTGTCCACTTCCAAAAACTGCTATAAAAACTTTACAGATTAGTATTTTTTTTCCTGAATCCTCTGCGTAAAGCTCTTAAACTATAACCCTGCTCAAAACTATCAACCATTCAATCATTTAAAGGATTTTAACAATTTAATTGATAAATTTTTTTTTAATGGGATACATTGTATTCCCCTGTTGTTCCCTAAACTGTCTTCATATTTATTTTAACTAAAAGAATCCTTACATTTTAATTCACTTTGTCTGAAAAAATCAGCTGCAGATTACATTTTTCCAACAAAATAATAAAATAAATAATAACAAGTGGTGGCAGGCACAACAAACCCCACCCCTCACAAATGTTCTACCTGATTTGCCCTATCTCTTATCAGTGTGAAAAAAAATTTTTGGTGACCTTGACCTTGGACCTACATTCACTAAAATTTAATGGGATCTATTCTGGACCACCTCGCACCTTTCCTGAAAATTCCATGGAAATTGGTCCAGTAGTTTTTGCGTAAAGTTGCTGACAAACAAACAAACAAAAAAAAACAAAACAAAAACAATACCCTCGCCTCCCCTTCGGGGGGTGGGGTAATAATGAATTAGATTTCTACAGTGCTTTTCAAGGCCCCCAAAGCACTTTACATTATTGATCCATTATTCATTTGCTCTCACATTCCCCCTCTGGTGGTGGTAAACTACATCTGAAGCCACAGCTGCCCTGAAGCATGGCTGTCAGTTCACGCCAAACGGTCCCTCCGACCACCACCAAACACTCATACGCATTCATACACCAGCGTGAGTGGCACTGGAGGAAAGGAGGGTGAAGTGTCTTGCCCAAGGACACAATGGACTGACTGGATTTGAACTGTCAACCCTTCAGTTATTGGACAACCCGCTCTACCTCTTGAACCATGGCCGCCCAATACAGAGTTTCACTGCAGTGATACACTTTTTAAGCATGATTTTAGAGCTTTTTTCAGACTATGCCAGTTTCTAGTGTTTCACTGTAGTCTTTCTTTATTTTAGAACAGCAGGAGGACGTGGGCTTCACCTCAGAGGACAAGGCTACTCCTCCCATTATCACCTGGGTGACCGGCCAAGAGCAGCAGATTAGCTGCAGACAGTTCAGACTGGGGCTACCGGCCTGGCATTGGTGCTATTTTTAGAACTTCCTCCTCACTTTCACTTGGCAGCTTCACCTCCAACCTGTTTGACCTGAAGCCACAGGTATCAGACTACCTTAGGTACGTCCAGGTTACTGTACCATTCAGAGAGGTAACCTGATTCCACAAGGCCTTAATGCTTCATCTGGCGACCATGAACACCAGAGCATGATGATCGGCATTTATTCAGAAAGTTCCTATTCATTTGTCACTTGCCCCTTGTGGTTTTATGTTCACAACAGAGCTAAGAGCATCTCTGGCCCTAATGAAAACCTGTTAATTTACAGTAATTCCCCAACAGTCATCTACTATATGTAATTTTGTTTTAGCAGTACAATACATTTTAACAAGCACCTCATCATTTTGGTAATATCTCATGGTAGATAGTTTGGTAGAGGATTTTAAAATTGCCAGCTTTTCCTCCAAAATTAGTTTTTATGACCAGAAGCCATGGAGTAATTTATTCAATCATGCAATAAAAATGTTCTACATCAGTGTATAAACTACAAGGACAGCAGCCTTATCTGTCACTGTCTGTTGACTCCAGCATTTAATCAAATAACCTTATCAAAGAGTAAATGCAAGCTGGAAAAAACCTGACTGATCACTAATTATGAAGCCGGTTAGTTTGTCAAGCAGATGTAGAGCTGGAACATAGGGCAGGTGATAAATTGCAGGAGCAGACAGGTAAATGAAACCAAGCAGCTGTGTGGTTTATTGTGTACTGAGATCTGAGGACATGGGCACAGATTGATGTCACAACTAACATTTTAACAGGTGGTAAATATTGTAAAAACAAACAAACAAAAAACAAGAATATTGAAAATTATAGTACAGAAGGTGTATTCATTGCATCATATGAGTTGCTTTCTCCAGTTCAAATTTTTTATAAGGAGAATGTGTCACTAGAATTGTACTGCTCAGGGAGTTTCTTACTGCTAATATTAAAAGAACTGTGACTGCCTTAGTTTTAGATTGTGCTCAATATCAGATTCCATTTCCACCCATCAGTCCTGAACAGGTCTGCACAAACAAAAAGAACACACACATCTTACACAGCACTGTGTTGTACAAACCTGAACGTAACTGAAATGAGAGATTTAATATGATTGAATTTGCTTCTACATTCTTTCAGACACAGATGTTTTGCTTGTGTCTAAATGTCACCAGGACCAACATTCACTGTTGTTTCCTCACTATTGTTTTTCATTTCCAGAATAGTGACGCATGTGGATCTAGACTGATGCAAAATGTTGCACAAATTCTGATCAGTCTTCAGAATTAAGTCATGTTAATAAAATAGCCCCATATCAGATTCAGGACCAGATGGGGCTCAACTCCAGATTTAAAAGATTTCCATGTATTTTGCACAGTGCTGTGCAAAAACTATATATGTGCCTCTATAATACTACCTCCTCTACTGCCTATACTCACATTTAAATAGAAATGGTTTATCATCAGATGCAGCAAAATGGGAAAAGGTGAGAAATAGATCTGGATCAAACAAAGACCCTGTCACCCAATAACTGCAACTGTTTTACCACTAATTCACTGCTGTAATTAAAAGACAAAAAAAAAAAAAAAAAACTGTGATCCAAATTAGAATGCATAGCTTTTATGATCAAATATGTACATCTTAATTAGATTAACCACACATTTTTGTCCTTATGGTTTACTATTATCAGAGTAACCAGTACGATACTATTACTTCACTACTTCAACTGCATTTTGTTATTTATACTCATGTAATATCTATTTAACATTTTTCATGCAGGGTGTTCAGGTTGAAAGTACAATAAACTGCAGAGAACATTTTAACAACTTATTCTTTAGTTTAGCCATTAGATCATTCCACATTATTACTCCAGATTTATTTGACATGACTTAAACATTTTTTGTTCATGAATTATATGAAAAATTATCCCTATTCCTGTTAATTATTCTGGTTTGTACTGAAATTCATGTAAACACATATTAAATGTAGAAGATAAGCTGTTGAAATCTGTGCAGGCTGGTCATCCAAATGATGTGTTTGACACCTTTTTTGTTTTTGTTTTTTTAAGTTAAAGTATCTAAATACTTCTTCTGCCACAGATGTCAAGGTCTGATCACTAAAATATACCTCACTTGCAGCACCTTCAAATCTATGACAACCACATGCGAGTAGCAACACTTGTGACCAGAAAAATCCCTATTCAAACACACATCTGTTAAACAACCACAGAGCTCTAGTGTGAATCAGTCATGTAGCAGCAGGGACAACACAGGACTCCTGATTGTGATGGTCCAGTAGATAAAACTCCAAAACCTCAAGGACAGTGATAACAACCACAAATCACAGCACTGCACTGACAGCTAAAGCCACAATAAGACACAGAAGAGGCTCAGGATTTCTACTAATTAGCTGTATACAACCTGAGAGGAAGAGTTCAGTCAGTCCTGGATGGAAGAGAGACAACACACTGAGGCAGAGGCAGGGCGAAAAGACAGAGGGAGGTTAGAAAACAGAGAGGGAGAGGCTATGCTGCTGTTTTAAATAACTCTGGAGTTTCACAAACGGTCAAATCTGCCCGATGGCGGAGCTTCTCATCTCATCTGTTAGATCCACCGGCTGACCCAGACCAGTTCTCCATAAAGGAGGCTGGGAGCTGATTTAGGAGCAGCTTGTCATTTTCACTTCTTTTGTAATAGCTCACTTCAATGCAGCGTTTCCAGAGATGAATGGAGCCGCGGGCCCCACTTGAGCATCCCCGGAATACTCTTCATTAACACTTCAAGGGTCTCCTGCTGCATTATGGATCCAAAAAAAAGAAAAAACAAAACAAACAAACAGGAAGGGAGGCTGCATTTTAATTTTTCACATTGTGTATCATTTGTTCTGAGTCATAAGAATGGATTTTCCTCTGACGCCTTGTGTGCTGTGGTTCCAGAAAAGTAAACACATCTGTCACTAATTAGAGCATCTTGTAGAAGAATCAAATTCTGTTGGTTGCTTTTGCCGTTACTATGGAGGAAGTGACATAGCAACCGCATCATTAGGTCTTTAAAACACCCAGGTTATGTTGTGATTTTGCTGCAAGATAGATATTCACAAATTCTCAACAAAATACACCTTCAACGATCTTAGACTTCTCTACCACCATCTTAAGAAGAATAGCAAGTGAAGAATAATTTTTGCATGATTTTACATTTAGAATGATACCCATCTACAAATGACAGAACATTTTTATCTTGCTTATATTTCTAATCAACAAAAATGAGCAACATCACACTACACCAAGCTGAAGGTGTGATGTGCACAAAGCTTTGTGTCCGTATACAGGGTTCGTACACATTTTTCAAGGTCAAATTCAAGCACATTTCGAACACTTTTAAGGGTCATTTTCCAAATTTTCCAGCACAGCACCTCATCACTGGAGTAAAATACATATTTACAGGAATACATATACTCATGTTTTTTTTTTTTAAACTTTTCATCACAATACTGTATATTGTATTATGCTATAAACATCTAAAATTGTTTCATTATAGCAAAAAGTTTAGAAATTAAAGGAGAACAAAGTTTTATCCAAAAAAAAAAAGGGAAGCCACTTGGCGTTCTTCAGACATACTCTCACAAAACCAAAGATTAACATAAAAATGCTTAAAAGTTTTATTTTTCAAAATGTATCACCTCTCTTTAAGTAGCTTTGGCTTGGCATCTAATATGGCAGAGTTAATATTAAAAATAAATTAATCAGGTCACAGAGTTACAATTGCAAACACTTTCAAGCACTTAGACTAAAATTCAAGCACTTTTCAGACCTAGAAAACACATTGAAATTCAAGCATTTTCAAGGATTTCAAGCACTCGTATGAACCCTGCATATAGTGGAAATCTAAGCCAGTATAAACACTATACACTTACAATGAAAAAGCACAATACAGCAGATCTAGATCATATTTCTGATGGTTAAATTCATTTAGTTGCATAGTGTCATTTTAATCACTGAGCGTGATGATGGACTGGACACTAGAATAGACCAGATACGCTTCATCTGACACCTGTAAGTTGCAAAATGATGTAAAAATGTCTAAATATTAGTAGGAAATGCAATGTTCCCAGGCCAGACCCCCACTCAATGTGTCCTTAAACATGCAAACAAAGCCGCATCCATGGGGACCACAGATAGAATGAAAAATCACTCAGAGAGTCAGTTAAACAACAGAGCCAGTTAAATGTTGATCTGACCTGAATGAGCTGTAGAAATGCACTGAGCCACAACAGTACATGGTGAATAGGTCCTGATAAGATCTTGACCCGACGCAGACAGTCATCCTTAACTGTCAGTTAAAAACGCTTAAAAGTGATCCAATAAAACCAGCCGGGATTTCATACTATCTAGTTATGATGATAAATGGAGTTTGTGCACGGCAGCATTGACCGTCCTTCCGGTATCAGTCACATCCAAGGTGTAGAAATCACAACCTCAACACGTTTCAGGTGTTTCAGGAATCCTACGTATCGCGATACACAACGAGATGACAACATGACGTTCATCAATATAGTGAGACAGTTCATTAAATACTGCTTGAGGAGGTCGGATCTGGTCTGATGTGATCGAAGGGAGCGTAGTTTTGTCCATTTTAATGATATTTCACATACATTATATGGACAAAATTATTATTATGGATATATTGGGACATGTTTCATTGACAATATCATATTATCATAGCATAATTGCCCAAATCATATTTTTGGCCATATTTTTTGGGGTATATTTGTGTAACTTTACTTTCCTTACACTGCTGCTTCCTTCTGCATCTTTGGCTATGTCCTGAAAAAAATATGACTTGGACCATTATGCCATGAGGCTCACAATAGGATACTGACAAATATCACACATATACATCAATCAGCCAAAATATTATGACCACTGACAGGGGTAATAATACTGATTATCTTATTAAAATGGGACCTATCAGTGGGTTTGATATTAGGCAGGAAGTGAACATTTAGTCCTCAAAACTAGTGTGTTACAAACAGCAAAATGACCAAGAGTAGGGAACTGGGCAACTTCGACAAGGGGGAAATTGTGACGGTCAAATCGCTGGGTCAGAGCATCTCCAGATCCTTGGTTCATTCCTAATGTAGAGTGGTTAGTACCAACCAACAGTGGTCTAAAGAACAACCAGATCTCAACCAATCCAGCATCTATGGTAGCAGAACATTATTACTAACTGTTTAATATTGCATAAGTTCCCCTTTTTCCACTAAAGCAGCCAGACCACTGCAGGTGTGTGTGGAATCTGAACCAAGACGTTAGCAGCAGATCCCCAAACTCCTACAAGCAGAGGTGTGGACCTCCATGGATCAGATTTATTTGTCCAACACCTCCCACAGATGATCAATTGTCCTTACACTAGGATGTCCTTCCTTAGTCCATTTTTGGTCAATACTAACCACTGCAGACCAGGAACACCAAACCACACCTGCAGCTGTGGAGGTATTCTGACCCAGTCTTCTCCATTACAATATGGACCTTGTCAAAGTCACTCAGTTCATTATGTTGATCATTTTGCTGCTTCAACACATCAGCTTTGAGGACTAAATGTTCACTTACTGCCTAATATATTAAACCCAGTGAAAGATAACAATATAATGAAATACTCAATATTATTACCACTTCTGTGTCAGTGGTCAGAATATTATGGCTGATCGGTGCATATATTTGACATATATATCACTGGAATAAATATTTTTTTCTCCCAAGGTTTCATTTAGTTTACACTGCTAACTACACATAAAAATATGTCACCATTTGTTTTTATTTACTTATATTACACATCTTTAGTTCTTTATTTGTTAGTGTATTTGTTATACAAGTCCTATTACTGGATTTCATCTCACAGGTAATCATAAATAAATTTAAACAAACATTTTAAACCACGTGTAACCTTATGGTTTCTTCTACTGTCACTCAGGAAGAAAAAACTGAAGATATACTGATTTGACATTTATAATGATGAGAAAGAAAGAAAGAAAGAAAGAAAGAAAGAAAGAAAGAAAGAAAGAAAGAAAGAAAGAAAGAAAGAAAGA
>JAPQRP010000025.1:21707443-21725707 GCA_037367295.1 Apogon hyalosoma
TTATTAACCCACTACTTTACTCTGAGCTTTTATGAACATCTACATGATTAGTGAATTAAATATTGGAAAAAACCTGATTTTCACTGAAAAACTGGAAAATAAAGGAGATAATATTACAATAAATTGTGATAAATCACTTAATAAAGTTTAAAAGTAGCACTGGGTCTTTAAACTCTTTATGGCTTAAGTCTGCATGTTATGTAGCTGATTACCTACAGTTTTAAATATGCCTGGCTGAAAAAAGTCACACACTAGATATTTCATTGGACCATATTTATCCTTGGCATAATTTTAATGAGCTAATGCAATGTCATAACATTTATTTCCATCATTTTTTGGACACGTAACATTGCTCAAACTAGACTTGACCAAGGCAATCAACTCCAAATCATAACACTGCACCAACAGGCTTGTACTGCAGGCACTAGGCATGATGGGTAATCACTTCATCTGCCTCTTTTGACCCTGATATGCCAAGGCTCATCAGCCCATATAGTCTTTTTCCATTGACACACAGTCCAATCTTCATATTATCTATCAAATTGATGGTTGTTGGGAAGCATCTCAATGCATCAGTTAGGGTTAAACAACTTGTTGCAGCTGAAACAATTACTCATTTCTGCATTTATCCAGTGGAAGGATCTGAATTATTTTCTTGGTTAAATCCAAGTGGAAACTTGTTTCTTGGTCAAGCTACGCACATAAAGCCCACTGATTAAATTAAGACAGTTATAGTATTTCAATACTAAATGTTAAATGCAAAATCAATCCTTGCACAGAATATCATCTCATGCTTTTGCCAAATAGACTTGATATGTTGGTGTGTATGGAGCCAATTTCTCATCAAAACAGAGGAAAAATGTCGTACAATTCACTACAAACAAAGCACTAAATATTAAACACTTAGGAGACAAATATACAACATATTTCTATTACTTCATTCACCATTTCTGAAACGGTACTGTTTAACATGTATAAATACTATATCTATCTCCCTTTATATGATATGACCGCCTCCTGACACCCATAATTACAGCCTTTTCACCAATTTATGTAGATGCTTCCTGTCATTTTTTAAGGAGGAGTTCTTCATTACTTTTACTCTCTTTCTCTTCAACTGCAACAGTGTGCAGCACAAGATACTGTTCACAGGATACAGCCTAGAAATATCAACAGACTCCAACAGAAACAAGAACACAAACACATTTTACATATTTAGTCTTTAACACATTAAATACACATAAAGTATTAGATGTTGTCTGAATAATCTGTTTATTTCTCACACAGAAAAGCAGAGGATCAATAACTTCTGTTGAAACTGAAAAGTCACCAAAAGGAAGTAAAAACAATGAGTTTGCAGCTCTACTGATGTAACAGAGTCGAGGCCCTTATCAACACACCAGATATGATTGACAGACTCCAGAGACAGGCCGAGGACTGCTGCTAACAAACAGAGTAGCTGCCGGCCAGAGCAGCTGTCCTGCCTGTCAGCTCTAATCAGGTTACAAGAGGAAAGCATCGGTCAGAAGGTCCACTCATCATCCTGATTAGGATTCTGACAGACTAATAATTAGTAATCTACCCAATCAATCATATCATCTTACAAGAGGGGTGCTATTCCTGGAAGAACACACTCCCCCTTGTGTTCAATAGCAGCTTTTGTCTTTTCAGTCCTGTAGTTTTTAGTGACAACTGATTCTGCACCGATGAGCAGGATCAGATCTACAAACTGAAGGCCTCAAGCGAAGGTGAAGGTTTTGTTTTACCAGTGGCCTTAGGTGTAGAACTTTTTCTCAACAGTCTTTAAAAGGAAGTTGTGGGATAATATTATGGAGCAAACAACTAACTCATTATATCGGCAACAATTTTGAGCTGGATTATTAAAACGTTTGCTTCTCAATTTTTATGTTGTCTCTCAGAGTCAGTGAAACATCTTTAGGTTTTGGACAGCTGGTTGAGAAAAAGACATCACAATCACACATTTTTATCTTTTACAGCACAAACAATTGATTAATTAAAAAAATCTGCAGGTCAATATCTGATGAAAATCAGGGACGTGTTGGGCATATGATGACTCAATTAAAACCTTTTACCTTGGATGTAGGTAATTTAGGGCAAGGTAATGTTAGATCCCTATGGGGTCTAAGGTGTTTCTTGTGACCGATCCAAAGTGGACCAGTCTACTGCATCTGATCACACCTAGTATTAGAATGTGCCCCTAAATGCATCTCAACTGATGATTTTCTGATTAAACGTCACTTCCTTGTTCTTTATTCAAACACATATGATTCAAGATTTCTGTCAAGTTTAACAGGTTGTGCTCGCAATGTTCCTTTGCAAATGTAATTCACCGTCTACAGACTACTGGAAGCTTTTAAGGTGAAGTATCTTCTTACGTTACTCCATGGATAAAATGACAATAAAATAACCCAGACACACTGAAAATTTCAATACGACAACTTTGAAAATTCAATTTGTCGGTGTTACCATTCTTACATGACATGAGTCAGTGATGACTGAATCTTTAAGCACTGAAAACGTGTTAATGAATTTCTACTGGATTATGAGAAGTGTAGATATTGCATTTCCTCACAGAGGAATAAATGTAGTAGTGAAACATTCTAGTGCTCTCAGGCTGCAACACACGATACACTCATAATACATCATGGTGGGATTCAGTTTTCATGTTGATGCACTGCATAGTGCACGTATGCTGCTCCAGTGGCAGTCCTTTAGTTCCTGTTCAGACTAAGAATGTGGAAATATTTGGCTCAGACCACATTCAAAAGCATTCTGGATATGTTCACACTTGGCATTAGACCAGTCGGTGTGTGATCACAAAGCTCAGAGAGGAAGTTAATGACAGATCAGAACAGTGTTAGTAGTGACAGTGAGAAAACTACTGAATGACTGTCAAAAAACCCAGACTACTGCTTACAGTGTGAAAATAGTCAGCATGCAATGCCTAACGTCAGCCACACAAATAACAATTGTCAATCACAAGCACTGTTGCAATATATTCAGTGAACAATGCCATTGTGACTCAACTGTAGAAAACCCAGTTGCATCCAGTGATAACGAAACCCAATATCTTTGTTTACACTACATTGTACGTCTGTACTGTTCAAATGAGCCTTTCTCAAGCACTCTCATTTGCTAGCTATTATTCTTAATAATCTTGGTGCAAACCATTTTTCAGGACATCTTTACCAATATTTTTAGTAGCCGTTGATTAAATGTGTGTAAATATGAATGTTAAACGCAGCCCGAGAACAGGACAGTAAAGTTTATTTATTGTATCATAAAAACTCAGTCTAAGGTATGTATTAGTGCCATCCTGGGTAGTCTCCACCAATCATCTTTCAATATGTAGACACATAAAATTGACTTTTAGGTCTTGGTTTCAAATAGTTCAACTTAAGAACTGTTAGTCTGAGTATTTTTTACATCAAGAGAATTTAACTTAAATACAATGACCATTTCTCTTAGAATTGGTGTTTCTTATACAGAAAACTGACCTGAAAGTGACCTTAAAGGAAAGCCCCGTGGGTCAACAAGCTTATAAGGAATTATCTTTTTATACCCACAACTACTTAAACAGCAATCTGGCAAACATCTGCCCTCCAGAAATCATACTATATTTATCTTTTAATGACATAATTTCTGGAATGGCATGTTTTTTTACAGGCTGCTTTACTGGACTTTTAAAAACAAACAGCAAATTATGACTTACAGCAGTTGAGGCATCGGGTGCTTCTCTGTTTGGTCAATAATCAGCAGACTCTTTGTCCATTTTGATAATCACATAAAGATCCTTTAAAGCCCTTCACTGTTTGTAGACAACAGGAGGAGGAGGAGGTGGAGTCCTCCTAATAGGCGCCTCTCCTTCCTGTTTCTCCTCCTCTCTCCTCTCGTCTGTCCTTCAAGGTCTGCAGATTGAATCCTTTCCTCTGGAGTCCAACATTCCCACTAGGCCCTAAAAACGACCGCTTTTAATTAATTGCTCTGCCAATCCATTAATAGCAGCTATAATTAGAGAACCATGGGAGATCACTGGGAGATTAAACGAACCACCTGACTGAACTTGAATTTGCACTTGTTACCTCTTTATTTCCAACAGAGCATATCTAGGATCTGGCACCGTAAAGACCTGCAGAATCAAGGTCCTTTATATCATACAAGGTTTTAAGTGGATCCATAAGAGCTGAGGCTGCCAGACGGTTTGTTCTCTGCTTCATGTGAACCTCATTAGACAGACAGTGAGCAGCACTGACTAACACACAAAATGATGTATTACTCAGAGGCCACCATGGATCAAAAAGGAAGTCAGACCGTTAAGTGTAGCTGACAGCGCTGAGTCCTACATTTACTTTGACTCTGTGAGCTCATACACAGCGGTGATTAGTGCCCGTCTGCATCAGGTAACTGTATGTGTATGGACATAAGCAAACCATATTTTATCAGTACAACAGAAACACTTAGTCACAGCTTAGACTGTTTGGGCCATAAAGGGGCAGTCTCTAATACCACACTGAGGGGAAAAAAGGGCTAAACAACTACACTGTACTGTACTGTCAGCTTTGTCATCACCATTATTTCATGGTTACAACTTTTTTTGATGCTTGGTGCAAAAGGTAGTCTGTTGCATAATTTGCACAGTAACCCACTCATCACACCACTCTGTAACAGTTCATCAAATAACCACTGGTATGACAACTCGAAAATGTGACGAAGGAAAAGGAGAAAAGTACAATGGACAACAATAAGGGATTAAAAGTTTAATACCTTAATAGGTAATACCACTGACGGCTACTAGAAGTTACTTCAAAAAGCTCCTGCTCTCATAGACTTACACTGAACATCTTATCTTTTTCCCTGAAATGATTTTGTTGTAAGTTGTTTCGTACAGACAGTCCAAAGGATTCACCTTTAAATTAGTGCTCTGTTATTGAGATTTTAGCATCTTTAATATCTGTCAAACTCTGTTGAATAAAACATTGTTTCTAGACAGAAAGAGCCACTGTAGGTTACACTCGTCACTTGTGACAGACAATAAAGTTTATCTATCTATCTATCTATCTATCTATCTATCTATCTAGTAAGACCTTCATACATCAGTAAGTTAACGTTTAGCCTTAGCTCACCCTTTAATCTCCCCTGGTTCAGATCTTTCTCCAAATATGGTCATTTCTGGTTCCAAAAAGTCAAAATTTCAATGTGTAAAATACAAACTGAGGGTGGCATCAGTCCACTTCTTACATCGGGTGCAAAAAGAAAATCAGGCAATGTACTGCACTGAAAAATATTCAAGAAAAATGTATTATTTATTAGAGCAACCTCTTAGGAAAATAGCCATCACTGTTTTTACATTCAAGAGTAAACCTGTAGGTAAAATTACACTACATTTCCTTTTGCTGGTACTTTACTGCCATGAAAAACTTTACACTTTTAACAAATAAACTTGAAAAAGAACAAAAAGAAGGTCTTTACAAGGATAAATAAAAGTGCAAGGCATTTTTTCATTTCCATTTTTTCCAAACACAAAAAGATGATAAATATATGTGTCTGTTGGGGTGCAAAACAGAAAATTAAACCCATTATATAAAAAAGAATGATGGGAAAATCACAGATCAGAATCAGAACATGCTTGAAGGACATCATCATAAAGGACTATGTATGAAAACGCGTCATTGCTTCAACAAACCGTTACAAAATCAGACTTCCTCGATCGACAGCAGACTAAATGCAACTACTGCTGCGTGGTATGGTTTTCACTAAAGATCCATTACATCCACATAAGACTGAAAGGTTATAGAAATTAAAAGCTGCAACCACTCCTCAAATAAATGAACATTTCTACATGTCCTCGCCTCATCCACCTCCATTCACTTAAATAACAAAAAGAAAAAAGTCTCCATCTGCAGTATGTTATTGATTCAACCCTTTATCTGCCATCAGACTGCAGACACCTATTAGCTTCTCAGCCAGCTCAGAACTAGAGATGTTTTAATCAGATGAACTCATGACCTGATGTTTCTGCAGGTTGGTCGATGGCAATTTGATCAAATCATTTCTGTGGCTGATATAAAAACAAACCCTTTATCAGGGGTCATCAGTGACCAGATGACGACAGATGGAGAAAAACAAAAGAAAAATGTCTGAGGAAACTAAGACTGAGTTTACATGCCATTGTAACGATTTATTTACTTTGAGAATGGACTGTAAATGTAGATTAAAGGAACTAAATGACAATTCAGTTCCTTATTTTTATCCCTTTTAAACACCTACAAACCATTATGCAAATCTAGATCAAATCTTTGTAATGTATTATATTGTTTTAGGTCTGCAAATACAACAAAAATATCATCTACTTTGATAATTATTCTGATAATGAACAATTTTCTCATCTCATCTCTTTAGTCTATAAAACAGTTATCCATGTCATCCCTATCTTCGCACGGTCTTGAGTGCATTTCGACACATTTTGTGTGGTTATTCAACAAACCATCATGTGTGAACATACAACCATCAAACTTGTGACCTTCAGGCTCTAAAATACCCTAAAAGATGAATGACTTTCTCTTGATCGACTCATTTTTGCCATTTTAAACCAAATGAAAGCTGCAACAACCACCTTCAATCTAAATCTATCTTGAAACAGAACTATTTGGATAACACTGGGCCTGCAACAACCAACTCATTGATCAGCATCTATTTTGATTATCAATAAACAACAAAACATTTGTTTAGTAATTGTTTCATTGAAATATCTTTATGAATAGATGGTGAAAAACATCCTTTTATCATGTGGTTTTTCAATGTTTTTAGAGACAAATCAGCATAAATGGTTATTAAAAAGTAAAAAAAATGAGCTGCAGATAAATAATCAATAATAGAAAAAATCTTAAGGTGAAGAATTCAGCATTTTTGCATCTTCCTTACATAGTAATTTTATAAAATTGTTTTCAAACTGTGCAGACAGAAAATACTGATGTTTGCCTACTACATCCACTCTTATTCATCATGCTTTTATATTCGATATAAATGTTTCTTTTCTTATGTTTTGGCAAAACATCAAGCAAATTCCTCCAATTTCAAAATCAAACGATGTGTGATTCTTTCATTTGTTTGTTCAGTATCTTCTATTTTATGCATGCTGTACTTGAGGGTCTGAGTTTCACAGTATTTTATCTGAAATAAAATAATAAACCATATTTACTCCATATCTCAGCTTTGATCTGAGTTTAAGGTCAAATGAGGCCTTTAAACACACAATGCATGGAGAGACACAACTGTTTTTACCACCACACCCAGTATTTCTGTGCCCTGCTGGTCCATAACACTGGTCTGGACTTGTTTTTATGTACCCAAGGTTAGGAGCCACTGTCACAGAGAATCAGGTTTTGCTGCCGTTCACTCTTTATTATCGTTTAAAATGTCTACATCCATGTTTTTACACCTCTGACATAGAAAATGAAGCTCATACAGATGCAGCGTCAAAGAACCCTCGACTCTCGAGAATCACTGGACAATTTTAGTAACGCTTTTATAATAATAACAGTTTCAGTATTAAGCTCTGAGAATCAGCAAAACCTCAAAAAGAAAAAGCTTGAGTCCACAGCTCAGAAACGATAGCGAAACCTGCACCTCTGGGGAGAAAAAAAGAAAAAAAAAAAACACAGTTTCTTTTTTGTCTTTTCTAATCTCACTGTGTTTTGCTTTTATTCACTGATGCTCACTTTTCATTTAGAGTCTATTAATCTTTTTCTTCATCATGTTATTTCCACTTTTCTTTTTCTCTGTCTTTTTATTTTCGATCACACAAGTTCTCCTGCTGCTGGAAACATGATGTAGAACACATCACTTCCTCTGCAGCAGAAGTTGTGCCCACTCGTGCATCAAGAGCCCCAAGTTTTAGAAGATTCAGCTGGATGAACTTCTATGTTGAGGCTTCACTTAGTAGTGGACAGTTATAGAAACACATACGTCTGACAGGAGGATCATTCAGTAACTTACACTTTGATACTTATGCTTAAAAACTGCTAAGAGCTGCAAGATTTTCATTAAATTAACTAATCGTTGTTGCGTTAGACGAGACTGGAACTCTCAACAGATTGACTCGATAGTTATTTTGATAATCAATAAATAAGCCAAAGTTTCTGTCCTATTTTGTTTTCGAGCTTTTATTGATTTTGCATATTTGGTTTGTAAAAATCACTCTCGGCTGTAGGAGATTTTCAACCATAAACTTTTTACCCATTTTAAACTATTAATGAATGAATTAAGAAAGCAACCAAACTACAGATGAAGCAACACTGATCATAGTTAAGTTATTGAACATACAATACCATAACACTTTGCAGATTTGTCACCAGTGTTTTCAAACTACTGTACAAATCTTTCACTTGAAATATTTACATACATTTATACATCTATGTTTTATGTGTATGCAATTCTGTTTTCATAAAAGATTGATTTTATGACTTTTTTAAGCAAAAAGCTGTTGTTAGTTTTTGGTCTCCCAAGAGAATCAGCTGGATGATCAGCTACTTAGAGGCTCCATTGCAGTGTAAGAAAACCCAAATACATTTGAATATATGTGATAATACATTTTATGATATTGTCGCAAGTCTCAAAAATGTGCATTTTACTTAGTTTGCTTGCAAACAGTGGTTCATTTTATGTTGTGAAGCTTTACAGTCTTCAACAACTTGACTGTTCTACAACTAAACAGGACTTCATGTATATGATGGTGTGTTTTTATACTTAGAAAGTTTTCTCCTTGCTTTACAGCGTTCCCTTATTTCCACCTATATTAAACTCTGATCCTTCTGGCACAATACTTGACATACCAGATTCTTCTTCCTCCAGTATAATGTTGTAAAGAAGCTGCACTGTAAGAGGTGGACTCTGAGAAGACACTCACCTCCTGCAGAAGATTTTCAGGCCAAAGGTCCTGCTGGTGTGGTGGCAGCGGGGAGCAGGGGCAGCTGAGGGCAGCTCAGCGTTGGAGGCTGAGGAGGACGAGGTGGAGGAGGCGACAGATGTGGAGGTGAAGGGCTCCTCTCCATCCTGGAGGGAGCTGTTGTTCTGAGGGGGCTGGTCTTCCTCAGGCTGTTGTTGTTCCATGCTCAGCTCCTTCGTCTGATTTCTGCTGCTGCTTCTCTCACAAACTCAGCTGGCCTGAGGTCAGCAGAAAGCTCACACAGCCCAACCAGCGATCAGCCATTGTGCCAGGCCAGCTCAGCTCCTACTTCCACTGACAACTTTTTGTGTCAAAGAAGCGTAGAGGAGCAGTTGTAGTAGTAGTAGTAGAAGTAGGAGGAGGAGGAGGAGGAAGAAGGGGGGTAAGACAGGAAATAGAGCTTCAGATCTTCCGTGTCTCTCTTTGACTTGTCTCACCAGCTCTGCTTAAGCTTCACTTTCCACCAGGAAGCAGCAAAAGCAAAGTCAACTCTTCTCTGTGGGTTACAGTCCAAGGTAGGAAGAGGGAGGAGAGGCACGAGGAGGAGAAGGAGGAGGGGGGGTTGCTTTTCTCTAAAACTGGCTTCCTTATTTCCTTCCTACTCCTCATTGCCTGAGGAAGCCTCTCCTCTCTGCCTGCTCTACTCTTCAGGCTCCTGTTTCTTTCTCCCCACAGCAGCACACGCTCAACAGAAAATCCAGGAAGTTTCAAGCCCTGAAGAAAACCTGAAGGAGTCAGAAGGAGGAGCAGCACTCTTCTTCCTCTTCAATCCTCTCTGCCTACCTGTTGCTCCTCGACTTTGACAGTTCAGTGCTTCTCGCCTCGGAGTCACTCATCTGTCTCTGCTCTCACTCTTGTTCTCTTTACTTTTTTATCTCCCACTCTGCTCTGTGTGGCTCTCCCTCTCTTTTTCTCTTGTCCCGCCCACCTTCAGTTTATTTGCCTCTCATTGGCTGAGTGGAAGAGGTGAGCATTTTGCCACCTACTGGTTCTTCTGTGATTGTGCAGCTGTTGGGGAGACTAAAAAAAGAGGAGGAAATGAACTAATTTTCGCCTCTCCAGAGCTGTAGCAGCAGCTAAGGACATATGAGACGCACAAGGAGCAGCCAAGGACCTTGCTTTTTCCCCCCATTTCCTTGTTTTATTTTAACTAAAACAACAAAATATGAAGGATGTGGCAGATTTTTAGGCAGAGTTAATCTACTCCAAACCACTGCTTATTGTGGAAACTGCTGCATCTCAGCTGTGCCTCTCACTTGGATCACATTTCTAAAGCCCTACTCTGCAATGTGTTCCCCTCCCACATAGGTTTTACATAAAGATGGTAAACCAACCCACACCAAAAGAGAGCGAGAAGAGGAGAGCGTAAAGAGCTGCAGTAAAGCAGAGGTCGCACGGCCGCAGAAAGACCCACGCAGAGTTCTTCACCACATGCACGTGGCAGCTTCATCCCCTGGGTTCCTGCTCTGAAGGATGAGCCTCGGTTATTTTTGACAGCCAATTAAAACAGAGGTGCATGGGTGCTGTGAATTAGGGAAAAAAAATGAAATTATGGGTGCATTTTTTTAATCTCTGCAGGAAGGGAGGGCCCTGAGTGAGGATGGGACAGGAACTCCTGAGATGATGGTGATGATGATGATGATGATGATGATGATGACGATGTGCCCCAGTTCCTGTATGAGTGCACATTACAGATTACAGGTTGTCATGGTAGTTAAACTGGCCCTGAGTAACAGCAACCTCAGGCGTCCTGTCAGATGGAGATGAGAGAAGCTGCTGGTTCACCTCAGATGACCTGCAGAGGCCCCGTCCACACACTGACACTAACACTGCCCTGGGTAGCTTTATCTCAACATCAAACCTTTTCAACCTTCTGAAACCCAAACACTGATTTCATTTGTGTGAATTTTTAAGCAAACATCTCATGTTGTGTCAAAATTCCATGTGTGGGTCTTAGTGGTTGTAAACGCCACCACTCCATACATAATTAGTGCTGATGACTCAATAACACTGGTGGAGGTCCCGTTGGGACGTTGAATTAAACACTTGAATCTGAATTTACACTTTACAACTGAAATGTCTTTATTTATGTGAAGATAAGCATAAAATTAACATGCACATGGCACTTTTTCACTGCAAAGACACATTGATTTGTTTTAATTGATGTATAAACCCCTCTTCTTTATCATCCTGTATCCATTTCAGCAAGATTTCAGCTCACATTGAAAACTTCCTGCACATATACACACACACATTGTTTTAGGACAAGTGAAGCTGACTGGAAACTAGAGCAGCTCAACAACACATAATTCATTAGAGAATGAGAAGATTCAGGATTTCATATTTTGCAAATATAAAATACCCAACACTTAAGAAAAAACATCCACTTGTCAGACTGTTTTAACAATGAATAGAGGTAAACTTTCTTTTTTCCAAAAGAAAAGTTGTCTTCTCATTTCATTTCCACCAGGGAGGACACAAATGAACAAGATCTACATCATCTCAGTGTTGATTTAACATTTTACCACTCACCTTTTCCATGAAACTGAGGGTCTTTGGCTAAAGTGATTTCTCCAACCTTTGAGGTTTTTTTGTTTTTGTTTTTTTTGTTTTTTTATTTTTACGAAAATGGACAGAGATTCCAAGTTCTTAACCTAATAAAGACCCAAACATCCATCACTGACCAAAACCATCTACTGATCTAAACTGTTTAATATATGTTTATCCACTAATCCTATCAATCCATGTAAATAACTGGTGTAAAATGCAGTTTGTCAACTTTTCATGGTCATCAGATATGACTCATTTGGATGTTCAGAGGCTCCGTAGTGAACATGGAAACACTGTCATCTTCTACAACATTGAATGAATGAATGAATGAATGAATGAATGAATGAAATCTTTATTTTGAACATGTAGACAGTGAAATCAAAACAAAATTAACCACCAAAATATTGGTAATGATATATAAAAGGTTTATAAGTAAACAAAAGATTCACCAGTAAAACTCATAAAGTTGGATCAATGACAGTGGATGGAGATACTTGTTTTTATGTTCAGTTAATGATATATTCGGCTAAAAAAAAATCACTTTTTCCTCAGTTTTCTTTGTTTTTGATCTAACAACCCTCAACTTTAATCAGAGCTTTGATGAACATCTTGCTGATCACTAAATTAAATTTAGGAAAATATCTGATTTATACTAATACATTGCAAAATACAGAGGAGAATATTAGAATAAATGGTGATAAATCTCTTAAGAAAGGTTAGATATAGAGAAAGTTTCATTTAGGAACTGACCCAAAAGTAGCACTGGGTCTTTATGGGTTAAATAAGTGACTCCCTGTGATGCTCATTGTTATTTTACTGCAACACTGAAACAAATCTCTACAGATCTTGACTAACATACTTTTTACATGTGTTTATTGCTACCTAATATCTTTAGAACAAAAGGGCGGAGACTGAAGTCAAATATTTACTTGGGAAATTGTTGAAATTGACTGAGAGGGAAAAGACTTTGTGGTAATGCTCCAGCCTTCAACATAATGTGGCAAAGTGTTTTAATAGTTTCTCTTTAGTTACAGGTCAAACCCTGCAGGGATGTGTAGTTTTTGTTTACTTTCTGTCAATAAAATGTACTAGACAGAGTTTTTACCACCATGAGCTACAGTGGGTTAAAGATCAGTTCACACAAAATGTAAAACATATTTTTCAATCGGTTATTTTATTTTATTACATTTTTTAATTTTAAATCAACACTGAATGAATTGATAGAACTGAAGGTTTTTTTACATGATGTATCCAGATGTGTTAAATTTATTAATACACTGAATATCTAAAAATGTTTTAACACATTCTAAAAGTGTGGGTTTGGTTTCACTTGTTTAGAATTTTGTATTTTTCATTCTCTGTACTATATTCCAAACATCAGATGTACTGTAAATGTCCAGTGCTTTAAAATGCTGGTGAAGATGTCTGATCAGAGACCCACTAAACAGATATTTGCACTTAGATGAGAACAGCCCCACAGCAGTGATTCAGCTTTTTGCACCCACAGGCATAAAAAAAGACACAACATACAAGAGTAAACAGAGAGGAGGCTGTGAGGGATTACTGCATCAGCAGCACTTTGATTTCTTTATGTTGCTTCATATTTTCTGTTAATTTATGTATTTTTGTAATTATTTTCTATCTAAGTTTGAGTTAAAGTAGACAGTTTCACAACATCACTCTGCAAATATCATACATTAGGATAAACCACTCAGGTGCGAATGGTCTGTCTGTACAAAGTGTCTGCAAGATGACGTTTAACTGGGACTTTTCACATCCCTGGTCAACTCAGTTTTGTGTGTGTTTTACTTATTTTCCAGAGGAGTTTACTTGGTGATACTCAGAAGACTGGCGGTGAAATATTCATGGAAGCAAAATTTATAAAAACGACAAAGATTGTACAGGTGCTCACTTGTGTTCAAGAACATTATAATGTCACCAAAGAGACCCAGACAAACTCTGGAGTGGATTGGATTTGTGGTGGAAACATCATTTGACATCCTGAAGACAGGGAGGATTTGCATTTAGAGTACACAAACACAAGCCACAGAAATAGGCAAAAAATGTATATTTAAGTAATCTTTAGTAAAATATTCTCCATTTACGTACATTGATTTTTTCTGGATGATTCTGAAAAACATCAGTCATGCTTCAGAAAGTAGATTGTATTTCCCAGGTTTGGAGGACCTATAAAATAAACCATACTGAAATTAATTCTTTGACCGATGTTATACAAAAATGAAAGAAACGTCAATGTTAAGATGTTTTTTTTTTATTGAATTGAATTGAATTATGAAAACAAATCCTCTGCACATTACCAAAAGTTTCATGATGAGAAACAGCATTAGGTGCAGAAGTCTTTTTCTGCTCAAAATAAAAACTAGCCACATAAAGAATAAAAATGAACAGATTTATGTGTCCTAGTATGAAAAAACCCCCTGTTCACCCTTCTACACACACTTTTCACCTTCCCTTTACATGGATTAATAATAATAATAATAATAAATTGATCAATTCTAATGATACTGACATTAGATCAGATAAACACAAATCATTCATCGCATATAAATAATAAAAACAAAAATATATCTATTGTTTCCCTGTTCATAAAATTGCACATAAAATTATAGATTGCTGCTGGGAATTTCTTTTTAAATTCATTTATAAAAAGCCATGAGGCTATACACATGAAAGCACAGATTTTCTGTAATTTTGGTAAGAAGTAGGGGTTTAAGAGTCCATTAAGGCTAGAAAGTCAGGGCCGAGATGAAATTTTCCACATTGCCGAACCCTTAATTCACCATTCTCAGTTGATTTTCACTTCTAGTGAGGCTGCAGATCCTCTGGGCTCCACTTCTATCTCTTGCTCATACTTCACTGATAGGAGAGCTCATGTTATCTAACACTGTGGAGGCCAAGCTCTCAGCTGAGGGCTGAAGTGATGTTACTGATGCGTCGGCTCAGCCTGAAATGCTTTTAACCTTTATTTCTCCAGGGAAAGTGTGTTCAACTCTAGTATCGCTCAAACCCCACCCTGCTGTACATCGATATATATCTGCACAGAACCATCTTTGTAGCTACTGTAAAAGTATTTATTCTTATGTAAGTACATGTAAGTTCTTCGTTGCTTGAATTGTCTTGTCATGTCTCTTATTTTTAACACTACATTTTCCAGTCCTTTTGGCTTGTAAGTCCCCTAAATTCAGCAATGACAATATTTTTATCTAGCCTGAGTACATCTGAGCCTGGACTAAAACCTGATAATTGTAACTTTCTTTGGTCTGTCGGCTGCTTTTTGACAAATAAAAGCAACATTATGAGAAAAATGAGAGAAATAAAAATAGCAAATCTGTGAACTGGACTGCTAGAATTGAAGCTGAAAGTTGTTTTTAAGCTCCATAAAATCCAGCTGCTGATTATAAAGTGCCAATAATTCTCTACCTTTCAGAAACACTTTTTCAGAAGTAGTTTCATTTGATAATAAAAAGTTGGTGGAAAATGTTACATCAGTAAAGTACAACCTTTAGGACAAAATAACTTCCCACACAAAATCTTTTGCGCCATATGGAAAATAATTTTTAATTTCTTTTTTTCATGTGTAGTTAATAAGTGGTAAATTCAACAGACATTGAACAAGAAATGTAAATACAACTTCAAATTCACAAGAAAGAGAAGAAATGATAAATAAACAGTGAAATGTGTCAATACTACACTACATTTTCAGAAAAAGTACTTGAGCATGAGTAGTAAATGTGTAATTATTTTTGCAGTAAAATGGTCCCTGTCAGTGTTTTATTGTTAAATATGATCATTTTGACCGATTTCATTGCTGTATTAATGTGTATGCTGCATTTTCCTGCTGTGCATGAACTCATCTGAACAACTTTACATACTGTTGGTATTTTCATTTACAGCAGCGTATCATTTTTATACAAAATCATCATATGTTTGTAGCATCACTGTTCAGTGAGAACCAAAGTAACTAAAAAAAATATTTTTTTCAGTTTTGTGACGATGTGATGTATGTTACAGCAAATCCAAGAAGTTTTTTAAAAAGACTTTATTTAGTTTAAGAAGGAGGACTTAAAACTCAACCCATAAAGAAAAATGTAAATCCTTCAGTTTTTCCACAAACAGTGAAAATTAACACATTTGGAGAAACATGGGGTACAAGTATCTCAGATTTATACATAAGGACAGTGTTTAAGTTAAAGTTCTTAGCTTCATTCCACCACTGCAAACTCTTTTTAGGAATGACAGCAAAAATACTGCAGAAATATAGCAGGAATTCAAGTCTGTCCTAATTTAAGAATTAAACATCCTTATTTGTCAGTATATTATAAACATTCACATGCAACACACACTGAAACTGACCCTGTGTTTTTAACCCACCACTAGTTGAACATGCAGGAACACACCACACACTGCAGACTGGGGGGAGTGGGCTGTCATGTCAGGCACCTGGGGAGCAAATGGGGGGGTTAAGTGCCTTGCTCAAGAGCACATCAGCCAACAAACAGCTCTTTGGTCTTGAATGATTTCTCCGACCTTGCAAATGGACAGAGATTTCAAGTTCTTAACCCATGAAGACCCAAACATCAGTGGCCAAAATCATTCACGGATATAAAATGTTAAATACCTGTTGATCCACTAATCTGATCAATACGTGTAAATAATTGGTGAAAAAAAAATGTTTTATGGTCATCAGATATGACCCATTTGAATGTTCAGAGGCTTCGTAGTTACCATGGAAACAATGTCATCTTCTACAATATTGATTCACCAGTAAAACCCATGTAGTTTGACAAATGACAGCAGATGGAGACATTTGGTCTGTGTTCAGTTAATGACATCTTTTTCAGAAAAAAAATCATCTTTTTCTTCAGTTTTCTCTGTTTTGGATATAATAACATAATCTAAATTAATGAACAGTGACCTAATCAGTACATAGGAAAATAGGAAAAGACCTGATTTTCACTTAAAAAAAAAGACCTGATTTTCTCTTAAAAATACAAAATACAGAGCATAATACTAGATGAATCAATGAATGAAGGTGATGAATCACTTAAGAAAAGGTTTAAAAAATAGAGAAAAGGCAAAAGCAGCACTAGGTCTTTAGGGGTTAAAACAAAGACATCAGTTCGAGTCCTGTGCAAAAATGGTGGAATCATTTCCATTCATCCATCTTTCAGAGTCATTTTTTTAATACAGTGGAGACTGTCAATAAATGAATGACAAATATTTCCATATCAGACAAGACTGGAGCACTGCTAAGGGCTTTGGGCTCCATCTAGTGAATCCTCAGAAGAATAAGACGAGCCAAAACACTTGGAATTCCACCAAATTCATCAAGACATATTTAGAACAGAGGACTATGACAGGGTGTGTTTAAGTGACAAGGTTAAGACATGAGGAGAGATTCTTTCCCTAATAATCAGACCTGAAGTGTAAAATGCTGTGAAATTAATGGTACTGCATTTCCAAAGCAGCAAGTGGAGACTGAAAATGTGGATAATAAGTCATGTTGTTCAGTCACACTGGAGCAACAGGCACAGCTCTGTATTCAGCAAACACCTGTCAAAATCACAGCTATTATGTTCCACCGTCATCTTTTTTCCAAGGGTTTGCTGTATTCCGAGTCCTGAGTGAGAACCAGGTGGATCGGGTTTCTGTCAGTGAGCTGGACTGGAATCCCTGGTCCAGCTGGTTGAGGAGACAAAAGAGAAGAAAAGAGGTGAAATTAGAGAAATCCTGTGGTGATAAAAGGTTGTCAAATCAAAAAGGTCAACCTAAAATCTGAGTACAACAAAGGTTTAAGGTGGTAATCATGAAAACTAGGTTGGAAAAAAACATTTGTGTTGTGTGAAACAGGAATAAAAATGAGGCTTTATATGGAAAAAAAAGTTTGTGTTGACAGTATAAGTGAAATATATTTATAGAGGATGTTTAAACACGGCAATAGAGCACATTTAAAACAAAGAAAAGAAAAGACAGTGAAAACATGATGAGAAACATGATGACAAGAAAATAAGAAAAAAGAGTGATAAACATGACAACAAAACAAACCTTTTCTAGGCTTGTTTAAGCTAAAAGTTTTTAAAAGGTTTAATTTTGATGATTTTTCTTTTTCATTAATCTTGTATTTTGGATGCAAATTGAATATTTCTCCCTCATAGATGCAGAGATAGTTTTATGGTGTACTTTCCTAAGTGATTTATCACTTTTTATTACAACATTACTCATTGCTTTTTACATTTCTTGTCATTTAGAGTTTTGGGGGTTTTTTTGTTTTTTTTTTAAGTAATTTTGATTTTCTGTTTTATTGATTAAAAAAAAAACATTTACAAAAACAGACATGGAAACTCAGAAAAACTAAAATCTTTTCAAGAAACAGAACATTATCCTCAGACAAAAACTAATCCAAAAGGTTGAAACAGTCAAAATAAAAAAAAAAAAAAAAAAATATTTTAAATGCTGGCAATTCCCTCATAGCAAAACAACATTATTACAAAAACTGACAAACACACTAAAACACTGGAATAAAATCTGAAGTAAACTTGGAAATCTGCTTTAAAAGCTATCAAACTATGAAACAAAAATGAATGAAAACTGTTAAAACCTTAGAGTGATATTTATCAAAACTACGGCAGGATAATTAAGGATGCTGTTTATTGTGTGTGTGTGTGTGTGTGTGTGTGTGTGTGTATATATATATATATATATATATATATATATGTGTGTGTGTGTGT
>JAPQRP010000025.1:21751785-21767589 GCA_037367295.1 Apogon hyalosoma
AAGCAGTCAGACAAATGTAGTATAGTAAGAAGAGTCCAAATAAGAATTACAACGTAAATTGGATTAGACATTAGACAAATATATGATCTAAGTAGGACAAATGAGACAAGACAGTTTCATGAATAGAAATACATGAAAATAAAAGCTCCTAATATAAATATTCATAAAATATATAAGAACACCATACAAGTGCATAGCCAGTTGCACTCAGTATAAATAGTGCAAAGGAGTGAGGTACTTAAAGTAGTGAGTGGATGTGGAGTGGATGACTCATGTACAGTATATACATATATACATAAATACATGTGTATCTGCAGGACTGACTGACAGTGATGGTGCAGTACAACTGGTTTCACTGTTCATGAGTGGCCTGTGGGAAGAAACTGTTCTTGCCTCCGGTTGTTTTGTGACACAGTGATCTGTAGCGCCAACCAGAGGGAAGAAATGGGAACAGACTGTCCACAGTGATGGGTCTGCAGTGATATTTGTTCACTCTGGGTGTCTATGTATTCTTACTGAGCTCTGCTTGTCTTCTCACAGACTGCAAGTGGAAATGAGAAGGTGGAGATTTACATCACCTGAACAACATATGTGTTGCACGCTGTCTCACTTTTTCTCACGCATCTCACAGTGTTTGGTGACGTAAAATAGTGATAACTATTAGAACACCAGCTTCCATAGACTGAATGAGAGAAGTGTTGATGTGTTGTTAATTACATTATTTTTTAAAAATGTACTCATGAGTTTAGTGTACATATGATTTATATTATGTGATTGTATTGTTATTGTTGTTGTTGTTGTTGTCACACATGTTCTATCTGTCTGTGTCAATAAAGGGACTATGTGTAGGATGGAGGGCAGTTTGGCACTAGTAGTTTTCTCCACAGTCCTGACTGTCATCTGATCCTGTCATTTTAGTGACAGATGCAAACAAGACAGTGATGGATGAACAGAGAACAGACTGGATTGCTGCATTTAAAAAGTACAATAACTGTCTCTGAGATGTAGTGCAGTACAAATATAAAGTAGTAAAGCAGCACTTACTCAAATCTGTACTTAGTTACATACAAGAGAAGTTGAATAGGATTATGAGTTTATCTGTTATTTAAAAGTTCAGTGTGTAATCTTTTGTGACATCTGATAGTGACAGTGCAAATATTATTCCATTTCTGCAGGCACATCTTCCTTTAACTCCTTGGCTGTTAAAGGCTGTTTTGTAAATTAGTGCAATTGCAGCTTTAAAATAAAAAGGCTGAAAGAATCTCGAACAGTATACAGATGCATCAGTATATCAACAGAACCTTGATTTGGGTTCATTTCAGCTGTGTAAACGCCATCTGCCAATGGGCAAATAAAATAACACTGACCCAATAAATGTGCATAACTGAATTTGTGTTCATTTATAGTATGATGAAGGGTGGAAAAACTTAACAATTTACTTTTTAAGAAACAATGAACATGGACTTATTTCCCCTGTTTTAAAAGGTGGAAAAAATAACAACAAAAACACAAGAAACCAAAAATGTAAAACTATTGGTATCAACAGCATCTGGGCAAGCTGTTATTTTACACATCAATGTTAGCCCAGAATATCGATTTAAGGATCCTTAGTGATGAGGGTTTTAAAGAAAATAAGTTTATTTTAAACCTCAAATACCTAAACAGCTGTAGGTTGATCAAAATGTTTAATAACTGTTGAACCACTAATCCTATCAATACATGTAAAATGACATTTCTCAGTATTTCATGGTCATCAGATATGAATAATAATAATAATAATAATAAATTTTATTTGTAACGCACTTTACATTTTTAGATAAAAACCTCAAAGTGCTATATGACCCATGTGGATGTTCAGAGAATCTGTAGTGAACATGGAAACACTGTCATTTTCTGCAACATTGATTCACCAGTAAAACCCGTGTCGTTTGACAAATGACCACAGTTTCAGATGTTTTTATGTTCAATCAATGACATATTTTGCTGAAAAAGTCACTTTTTCTTCATTTTTGTCTGTTTTAATAACCTTTGAATTTATGAACATCTACACAATGAATGAATTATATGTAGGACTTAAACTGAAAAATGGAAAATGCAGAGGATAATATTCTAATAAGGATAAAACACTAAGGAAAGGTTAAATCAGTCACCACAAAAATAGCCTCAGGTCTTTGAAGGTAAATAGTAGTTTTTACTGTGATCATTTCTTTGTTTTGCTTTTACATAAAAGGCGAACAAACACCAAATGCAAAAAATTAACAGACAAAAATCAGTCAAATTGTCATATTTTGGGTCAAAATGTCACAACTGAAGTACATTTAAGTGGTTCTGTGGCTCAATGGGTGCTTTCTGGAGTCACAGCTAATTTGGATGGTAATGAAAGTAATGGCACATGAGAACAAGAATTTTGTTTCTATTTATGGCATATTCTTTTATTTATTTATTTGAAAGGTAGACAGCCTGAGGTCACCGAGGTTGTAATTCTAGTATTAAATGTGTAGCAGGATAAAAAAAAAAAAAAAAAAAAAGAAAGAAAGAAAAAAAAAAGGCCGTGCCACCTGTCCTCCTCCACCTCCTCCTCCTCCAGCAGCAGCAGCAGCAGCAGCAGCAGTAGCACAAAGTGCAACAGTCCAGCGGCTCAGTGAGGAACTAAACATGGAGCCTGATCAGAGGCGGACTGGGCTGAGCGGACGGGCCGGGCCGCCTCTGAAGCACCGAGCCCACCGCTGCTGCAGACACAAAACAACACAACAAACTGCTCCGTCTCTCTGCTGAGTTTCATGGCGTGTGTGTGCGTGTGTGTACGTGTGTGTGCCGACTTTCTCTCCATAGAGTTTCACTGAGTTTACATCCGGGTTTTTTCCCTAGGCAATGGGAGTCGCAGCACCGCCGTTCCTTAGGCAAAGTGAAATAAATTCGCCGCACCGACACAAAAACTAGTCCGCTTTTCGAACACATTTTCTTTTCACCTCGCGTCGCTGATCGGTCCGATTTAACGAACTTTAACAGCAACAGACACAAATATCAATCGCTTTGTCGCGGATAAATGAGCATTAGTTGGATGTTGAAGTAGTTTTTGTCCCCCTTCCTCCAGCTCCGGAGCGCAGGGATCTGCGCTGTGCTGAGGCTGAGCTGAATGAGATTGAAGAAGAGTTCTTCTTGTTTTGTAGCTTCAGTTTCTCTGTTTTTAGACAAATTTACTAAAACTAAATATAAAATACAGCAACAAAAATAAAGCTCTGCGGGAAGGAGTCAGTCGGACTGTTTATATGCTGTTATTCCATCGTGGATCGGCTTCTTATAGATATATATTTAATTAATCTAGAGGAGGACTGCTGCTGAGTAAGTGCACATTGGGCTTTTTTAATTTCATAACTTTAATTTTCTCTGTTGTCAAACTTTACCTGTCTCCTTCTCTTTGCCTTTATTCATCTGTTCCTGAGTGTTTGTGTGCAGGTGTTTGGGGTGGCAGGCGGGTTTTGCCTGGATTCAGCTGTATTTCGGTGTGTTTCTGTGTATTTAGCTGGTGTGTTTCTTATTCTAGGAGTTGATATTCTGGAGGACAAGGGGCCGATATAACTTAGACCCACCAACGCCTGCTAGCTTGGTGTCATAATTTTGAAAGATGGCGTCTATTAGGACTGTTTGTGTGCGAATTTCTATATTTCTTTCCCCTTTTTCTTTCACGTCGCCGCTAACGACATTATTATTTATCTTTGATGTAAGTTATCAGCGTGGCTGGTAGCGTTAGCCAGTGCGGCTAACAGGATGGTTAGCATTAGCGGCTAGCTAACGTTATCCACTTGTTCTCTGTAACATTTCAGACGGAGCAATGTCGGATATGTGAGGGTCGGTTTGGATGGTTTTTACCACCAACACTGAAAAACACTTCGATTATCCCCTCAAACATGCCTGTTTACCGTGTTGTGAGGATGCATTGAGCCAGGTCCGATGAATTTATAAGGAGAAATTGAACATCCAGACGGCCATAGTGGGTTAATAAGAAGGTTATAAAACATTTATTTCGCCGCCGAAACAAAAAACACTTTTCAGTATTTCAACTCTCGCAGCAGAAGCACTTACGGCTTTCATCTTGAAACCCTCCATTTTAGCTTCATTTCTTCCTTTTTCAGGCCCTCTGCTACAACGGCATGTGATGCTGATGGAAGTTTATCCAGACAACTTCATGTCCCACCCAGGGAGCAATTACTTCAATTAAGCGGCTGCGTTTATTCACTGCTGGGCCGTGCATGTATAGAAACACTACGAGGGGCTTTGGAGAGTTGGCTTAAAAGCGGAGATTTGTGTTTGACACGGGGGAAAATCAGCTGTGTGTGGAGTCAACCCATCCGTGCCAGTGGGTTTTTATTAGTGACACATGGAGTTAGTCATAGAGGTCATGATATAACCTCACAATTCTGCTCAGTGTGTGTAAATGGCTGCAGTTTTATTTTCTTTTTGCAGAGGTGGAAGAAGTCCTCTTTTACCCAAATAACAATACGACACTATAAAAATAGCTGCAGCGCAAAGCACAGCTTAAAAAGTAACAGTACACTGGTATTAACAGTGAAATGATGTACTTATTTTGCAGATTGGTTCCGGTAGAAGCTGTATGAAAAGGTGTAATGTAACTTAAATTCATTTATTTTACTTAAGTATAATCAAAGTACAGTAATTTGCTCGAGTGTTTCCATTTTCTGCCTCTTTATACTGACATTCTACTATGCATCAGCAGCAGATATTGCACTTTTTTTTTTTACTCCATTACAGTTATTACAAGTAACTTTACCAGTTACATTTTCTTCATAAAATAAGGATGAAGTTGTATATTTTGTATTATTATAGATGAAGTTACCAAAGAATGTATACAGCAGTTAAAATGAACCATACTGCTATTACTAGCCCCAGCAGAAAATATGAATGCATTAGTTCATAAGTAATTATAATCTAAGTTTGTATTTGTTTTTCTAATATATATAGTGTTGTTGCTTTTGCTCAGTGTACTTCCCCCACTGATGTAACCTTACAAATCTGCTCAGTGTGTCATGTGGCTGCAGTTTTATTTACTTTATGCAGAGGTGGAACAAGTTCTCAGATCGTTGATTAAAGGAAAAGTAGCAACTTACAAATACTGTTGTGGCAAAAGGATAAAATTCTTATCAGTAAATTTTACTCAGTAGGGGTGATATTCAGTGGTGGAATGTAATTAAGTATGTTCACAAGTACAATTTTTCCTTAATTCAATTTTTCAAGGTTATGCCACTTTATCCTTCGACTCTACTGAATCTAAGATGTACTTTTTATTCCTTTACATTTGTCTGACAGGTTTAGTGAGTTTACAAATTTATATTATTGAAAGAAAATAGTACTAAACTTATAGTTTAGAATGTGTTATTATAGTTTGATATACCAAACAGAAATACAGTAACTAAAACCAGCACCACAAATACCTACCAGTTGTAGGAGTAAAAATGAATGCGTTAATTCGTAAGTAATTAAAATCCTGAAAGTCCTGCCTTTAAAAAGTAAGAATTCACAGGTATTATCTGTAAACTGCACTCAGATTTATCAAACAAACCTTTAAAAGTTCTTACTCTACAAATTGGCTACTGTTATGCTATTTTAATTTTATGTGTAGTGGTCTAGGAAGTACTAGATCTTTTACTTAAATAATAGTGCCAACACCAGAGTTTAATACGGGGTTGAGTAGCATGCACTAAAATAATACCTGTAATAATTTATCATTTTACATTTATTTTTTTTATATTAATGATATATGATTCTGCAAGGTCACAACCATTGAAAGTTTCTCATAATATATGTAGTTAGGTAAACATATAATATTTGCCTTTGAACAGTAATGGAATAGAAATCTAATGTAGCATATAGTGGAAATACTTGATTTAAGTACAACTAGGTTACCTCAAACGTATACTTAATTAGAGTAAAACTAGGGTACACATTTATTAACAGTAAAATGTAGAGAAAGTACAAAAAGTGAAAAGGATTTTGCAAATGGATTTCAAGTATCACATATCATATATATGATTTAATTCTAGTTTATTAATACTGATGCATTAACATGTAAATAACATATTCATGTCAGAGCTGATGGAGACAGCTCTGAAAATATCAGATATGTAAGATCCTCACATTGTGTGTGTGCAGTCTGAATCTGAAAGTTAGAGCTATGACTGAAAATTTTCATCATTGATTTTTTTCCCCCTTCAAATAACTAGTTCTCTCTCTCTCTCTCTCTCTCTCTCTCTCTCTCTCTCTCTCTCTCTCTCTCTCTCTCTCTCTCTCTCTCTCTCTCTGTCTTATAAAATAGCACAAAATAAGATATTAAAATGCCAAGAACAGCTCCCCAGAGCACAAAGTGGTGTTTTTAAATGCCTTGTTTTGTCCAAAACCCAAATATATGCAGCTCACTGAAACTGAGAAGAGCAGCTAATCATCCTGCTGACAGACTGCACTGACTGACAAATCAGTTATATTTCCTAACTGTTTCCTCATATTATGACCAATCTGTTAATCCGTTCATCAATGTAGATTTGGTAAAATGTAAGTGCAGCTGTCAGGTAAATGTAGTATGGTAAAATTCTAAATAGTAGAAAATAGAAATAGTAGAGTGATACTTAAGTATATGAAAGCTGTATTGTTATACAGAACTAAAATGAATGTGCTTAGTCACTTTAAATCACTTGTTATGTGTATTTGTAAAGGGTGTTAGGTCAGTATGAGGTCAAGAAAAAAGGCAACCCTGTAAAAGTTTTTGTATTTATAGTAGCTGAAACAATGAAAGTTGAAATATTAGATGATCATGATTACATAAAAAAGAATAGTTTAAAGCCTTCAAATTGCCTCCTGCATCCAAAACAAGACAAATAAAAACAAAGGCATTGTAAAATCTACTCCGATTTCAGAAGAGCAAAGAATGGCCCCATTCACAATCACAAAGTGATTTACAGTTTCTTCCTGGTGTCACAGTGTACTTTATGTTGTGTCTGGAAACAAAAAGTTGATTCAGTTGTTTTAGTTTAAATGAAAAGAAAAGTAAGGATTTCACTGAATAGAAGATAATGTTCATGTGTAAAAAGTGACCTGTGGCTTCTTTCTGTGTGACATTTTTTGTCTGTGACTCAAACACATCGTCATATGACTTTTATTCAAGTGATCAAATCATGAGTCGATGTCAGTGAAGCTAATTTCCACTGAGTCACAGGAAGAAATTGATTTTACAGGTGGCACTTTTCCAAAATAAGAAGTGAAATCATGGCATTTTTACAGATACAATAAGTCTGTAGATTTTTAGCACTTTACTTCCTTCACATTTGGCATTTATAGTTAGTGAATAAACAATAATAGGTTTAAACCTCAGTGTAGTGTAAGTGGAATTTGGAGTGCAATAAACAGATTAATAAAAAAAAAAGTAAAAAAAAAAAAAAAAAAAAAAAAGAAAGGATTTGGTTAATGAAATGTGCCCTTTATGGACATCTTTTATTTGTGGACAAATTCTGTACAGTTATAAAATGTGATATACCTTCTCGCAGTTGGAGTGTCATAAAGCGTTCCTTACATGTTGATATACTGCTTACAAATGCTAATATGACAAAAAGTATTAGCCTAGCATTTCAGAAGAACTAGACAAATGCAGTTATGTAGAAAAGGTGTTTTCAGAGGACTCACAGTGAGTGTTTAGTTCATGGAGTAAAATGAGGAGCATTGTATAAAGAAAACCTGCATAGAAATGATTATTGTGTATGAAACCTACGGATGTAGTTGAAAGATGTTATAAAATCAGATTTAAATCCACAAAACAAACTTAGTAAAGTTAAAATGTCATTTTTTTTTTTTTTTTTACACATTGAATAGATTAGAACCATCATATGGAGTGGATCATGTTCCAAAAATCAAGCTCAAGGAACCTCCATTTCCTGAATCATTTATTTCAGGCTGTTTTTGTAATAAGTTAAGTGTGTGTGTGTGTTTGTTTTTTTTTTTCCAGGGCAGCACAGAGGGGTGGAGTCCGGTCCCACAGCCAGGTGGTGAGTCCTTAAACCACATTAAGTAAAATAAAACCAAGGGAATTTTCATGTAACTGTTTTATACAGATTATTTAATGATTATTTAATAATGAATAAATATAGTATATTATGATAGTAGACATATTTAAACATATTTTACTTAATTACAAGACCTTGTTATGTTAAAAATAAAGTTAGGTTACATTTACAGTGAACCACTTAGGTTTCATGTTTTTATAATTATTAGTATAAGTAAATGTACCTCTTGTAGATTTCATAATGAAGCTATGAAATGCAAGAAATTCCATATAAAGTTTGTACTATAATATGTTCTGAAGTGCTTTTATTGTGAAAAGAGGTGATTTTGTCCTGTTTGTGTAAAATGTAGTTTATTGAAATTAGTATTTTTTTTTATGAGATTAGTATTTGTATTTTGCTCCTCTCACCTATTAAATTAAGTTTTAATGGAGGAACATTACCTAAAACTGACAAAAGGAACTAGAGATGCTTTATGTATATAGTTGTATGAAGTTACTGCTTGTATTAGTTTGCTCCTTCAGTGGTTTTAGTTTGACGTTAATTAAAATGCTATGTTTCATTTTGGTTTTTAACGTGTAATCTAATGGTTAGTGTATGGCTTAAAAATGTAATCATGTCTCATTAAATCTCATGTTTGTGATTTTTCTGTGTCTCTAGCGGCACTTTAATGCTTCAGTTGGATGGTTTTCCTACTGGAGACGGTGTTAAGGTAACTCTTAAATTGTTTATCTTCATTGATAATCTCCATGCTTGTCCTCTTCCTTGTTAAACAGAAAGACGTGTTGTGTTTGTGTGTAATCTGAACTGTGTTGTGGTCCAGTTTAACTTTATGACTGAGGTGATGGTTTATCTGGACTTCTAGTGACCTCATTTGACCTTGACAGAATGGTCAGCATCCTACAGGAAGTCCTCATATGGTTGCTATGACAACAGCTATGACCCCCAGCCCCAAAGCTGCTGATTTCCGTCAAACTAGCTGTTTAGACATTTCTCCTTTGCCCGTGTGTGTTTCTCTGACTTTGTGTGTGTATTTATGTGTGTGTGTGTGTGCATGTGTTTTTCTGCGTGTGCAGGCTGATCGATCGGCTGGCAGACTGACTGGATCCATGATGGAATTACAGACGTTACAGGAGGCTCTAAAGGTGGAGATCCAGATCCATCAGGTACGCTCTGTATCCAGGCTACTGGGTTACTGGGTTAGGAGAGACAGGAGAGTTAGTAGCTTTAGTTCCCACTTTGACTTCAGTTCAATTCAAACTTAAATAAAGACCAAACAGGTCTAAGACCAAACTGAGATATTGGACTATGAGCCAAATAATCCACATGCATTACACTCAATATGTGTATATTACACTCAACAGAAACTATGCATTTATTTCAGGTCAGTTTTATTCATTCAGATCTATAGCACAAAGCACCAAAGTATTTGCACCATGTAGTTATACAGTCTGTACAATACTTTTACATTTTTTACATTTATTTAACAGAAAAGCACAAATATAAATTATGTTCTTTTTCAATCTTGGAGCAACGTGCATATAAATGAAGTGGTACACTTACTGTAACTTCTTTATAATTTACTTTCTTAATCAAGTAGGGTTTTTTTTGGTCATATAAAAGCTACAGTTGATGTCTGGAATAGTTTGTTTGGTCCACATCCCAGATATATTTACTTTTATTTTATTATTTAAAAATTACTGAAACAGATCAAATCAATTAATACACCCCCTGTTTTGATAGTGGAATTTTAAAGATGGCTGTTAAAGGATTATTAACCCATAACGACCCAAACATGCATCAGCAACCAAAAGGATCTCCTGATCTGAAATATTAAATACCTGCTGATCCACCAACCCTATCAATACATGTAAATAATTGGTGTAAAATACAGTTATTCATATTTTCATAGTCATCCAATTTGACCCATTTGGACGTTCAGAGGCTCTGTAGTTACCATGGAAACACCATCATCTTCTACAACATTGATTCACCAGTATCAATAAATATAAATAAATAAATCAGTAAAACCCATGGAGTTGGATCAGTGACAGTGGATGGACACACTGGGTTAATGTTCAGTTAATGATAGATTTTACTGAAAAAGTAATTTTTTTTTTCAGTTTTCGCTGTTTTTGATATAATAACCCTCAAGTTTAATCTGAGCTTTTATGAACATCTGCATGATCAATAAATGAAATATAGGAAAGCAGGTGATTTTCACTTAAAAATGCAAAACACAGAGCATAATATTAGAATAAATGGTGATAAATCATGAAAGAAATATTAAAAATAGAGATAAAAAATTAATTTAGGAACTGTCACAAAAGTAGCACTGGGTCTTTATGGGTTAAGCTCATTGTAGAAATTTGGGGGAAAAAAATGGAAGATGAATGAGACATTTAAAGGACTGATGATGGGGAAACAGATGAATAAATGAATTAATAAAAATCAAAGTAATGCATGTACATATGAAAGACACAAATGAGATCTTATACACACGCAGGTCTAATGGTTCATATGGAATGGAGCATTTATATATCGCTTGTTATCTTTACTATCCATGTTTAAATCACTCTTGTCAAAGATTAAAATGTGCTTCAGCCAAACAAAAAACGTCCACTTCTATTAGTGCAATTTTTCTTTGAGCAGAAGGAAAAAAAGGGGAAAAAAAAGGCATGTCTGTTTTGCAGTGAAGTTGAGTTTTATTTTTATCTCAGTGCTCGGTCACAGACAGTCTGCACTTTAAGCTACAACATGTAACTACAGCAATTATTAAAGTTAGCAGCAATTTATATTTTTGTGTTGGAAATCTGCAACACGAAATCTGAAACATTAGAAATCCTATTGATCGTCCTAAAGCTTGTTATTGATCACTCTGTCAATTAAATCAGCAACTGTGCTGCAACTTGACTTTCTGATTGAAAAACATAGGACACCACACAGTATTTTGTCTTAATACAGGTTAAAACTGAGCTTAAAGGATAAGTCTTGTGATTTTCTATGGTTTTACTTTTGTTGTCAACAAATCCCATGGAAAGACTAACACCAGCAATGAATTCATCCTATAAACAGTGTTGTCTAAGTACAAAAAAAAAATCACTGTATTTGTTTGGTAATTGTGCAGCCAAATCAGTATATTTGTCTCATATGATGCACGTAGCAGGTAGAATTAATTAACCGTAGTGTGACATGTACATGTGGCTTTACTTTCACTTTTGTTTTTGTACTTACGAAACCTACAGAGGAATACTGAAACTATCAGTCTGTTTTTAAGATGTCTCACTGGTTTAAAATCATGTTCATGCCTTTGCCTGAGGATTGGATTTAAGAGTGAGTTAGAAATGCCTGTTTGGGTAGTCTGGTTAGTTACAGGATTTATTTGGGCTTTGGGATTCATTCAGTTTGAGAAGTCACATTGCATGAGAGCATTGTTTGGACAAAAAGGCCCCTTATGTGTCTTTTGGCCTGATTTGTACCAGTGTGTTTAGATCTCAAAATGTCACCCTGTTGATAGACAAGATGCAAAACAGTCAACTGATTACAGCAGAGAGAAATTAATCAGCCAAGCCACTCGGAGTGTAGAGGTGTGCACTGAACACTGCAGGTGAACCATCCTGCTCAAATATATTCATTTCAGACTTACTTGTCTGGAGACATGTTTTCCCTCTGATTTTATACTTTACTAATCATTTAAAGGATAGATTATCCTTGGTACCTTGAAAATCAAATCATCCACATGAGTCCACATTGAAATTAAATCATCAGTACAAATCCACATGAACAGCTCCTTGTAAAATATAAATGGCTCATTCTTAGCTAACAAACACAAAAGCATTCTTATTTTCATATGAAAGATAATTATGAATATTATATTCCTTTTCTACAGTTCTGTTGTCCTATATTTCAGAGGATGTACGAGGGGGCGGTTCATGAGTCTGCAGTGTTGTACTGCCATTGTTCTGCCATCAGCTCTAAGGGGCTGCCCACTTTAGGAGTATCCACAAAAGTTTTTTTATTTTATTGTATTGGACATTTCATCTACATGGAACTGGTGTTTTGGGAGCCCAACACTAATTTTTTAACCTTAGTCACAGACTGAACAAATCTCAAAATCCACCCTTGCATTTCCATGCTTACAACCTATACACATGTTTTCTGAAATTATGATATCATAGCAACACTTCTTCATAAACCACATTCGCTAAACCTGCCTCAAACAGCAATAATGGCAGATTTTCAAATTGTGTTTGTTCACATCGTAAAGTTTAATGTGCATGCTCCACATCTTTTCTGTTTTTCGTGCATTTCTGTGGCAGCGTTACAGCGCCACTTACAGGCCTGACATATACTACAGCATTTTCAGTGGTTTTGTGTGGACACATTTCTTGAGACGATGCCATGGTCTTGGAAATCTCTTTTAAAACAAAAAAAGAAATAGATCGTTTTCATCCTCATGTGGCCAAATTAACTCTTTTTCTTCTTCTTTTTGGTATCCAGTACTAAAAAGGGTATTACCATCACCTGCTAGGATGGAGTGAGGACCAGAGTTAATATCCCCTCACCCAGAAAGGCCAGAGTGGACAAAACAAACACTAAGAGACTTTGCTTGTTTTTTGCAGCCACCATAGGGAGGAGTAAGACTAGGCTTTTCAGTGTTAGTTGCAGTTCACAAGTTTACCACTAGATGTATTTTAATGTCACACACTGAAACTTGAAAATTTGCAAAACAGTTAGCACATTTCTGGAAACATACAGCTCCAAACAATTGATTACTAGTTTCAAACCTCCCAACCCAACTCCCACTACCCCCTAGAGCTCTGAAAACCTGACAGAAAACCAAAGTTCAGGTGAATAGTTATGCCCCAATGAACACATGACAAAAACATGGTGGTCAAAATACATAGTCATAGTCATATTGTCAATATAGCAGTGTGATTGAAAATGTGCTTTTTTCTGTATAGCATTTATCAGATTCAACTTTTAAAGATTATACATTACCTTATATGAGAGACAGATTTGATAGGATTCACATTTATGCCTCTACTGTTTGTACTGTAATTTGTTGACAGAACATGTCTTTGTGATACAGAAAAGAAAAACACCAGACAATTTTACAGCACTGCATACTACAAATAAAAAAAAAAAAAAATACAAAATTAGAAACGTAAACAGAAGCAGCAGCCCTTAGGCAGAAATGTACTTTCAGCTCTGTGTGGGGAATTGCAGTACAGACTTTGTACACATTCACCAGTCGATCTAACGCTTTACATTTTCCCTTTATTTAAGTCAAGATTCACCTTAGAAAAAGGGATCAATTTAGGACACATTTACACAAACAGTAGAATATAAAAGTACAGGAATATGCTTGGCAGACTGTGACAACTTGTTCAACTATTTTAGATTTAATGATGTAATCACACAGTGAACTAAGGCTTAGAGGTTTTTAGGTTTAAGTCTATTCAGTACATTATAATTGGATCAACATGACAAGAAAATGAGACTGTTGTACACTGAATAAGTAATTTTGAGAATTCTGAGAAGCGACTGAAGAAAACACTGTAATTGAGTAACTGATAGGTTGAACAATTGTTAATAATGTATTGATACTTTCTTTGTCACTTGTTTTTAGTCAGTACCTTCAAAATGTGACGATTTGGTCTGTTCCTTTGTTGTACATGTCAAGCTTTTAACATGAATGTGTAAATGTAGATAAGATAAATGTGTCTTTTTTTCAGATTTGACTGATTTTAATGGAATGAAAAGAATATTCTCTTGTTCTCAGATAGATTTGTTAAGCCTGCTATCATGAATCAGTTTTACAACATAAAGAAATACCATCTTCTAGCATGTTAATTCAGATTCTTAATATTATAACTTGATCAATTTAATGACAGATAGAGGTATATTATCACACTTTTTTGACAATTATGGACCTATTATCTCATCATTCTATGTTAGAACCTTTAGAGGTTACAAATAATTATTTTATGTATTTGCCTTTATAATCAATGTTTATGTCCATTACAAAAATGGTATTTACTTTCTCACTAAGTGCATGTCTGTTTTAGTTCCTGACTGTGACCAGTAGATGTCACTATAATTAGATTTTTTTTTTTGTGTGTGTGTGTGTGACTGTTTTGTCTTGTTCTGTAGAAACTGGTTGCCCAGATGAAGCAGGACCCTCAGGTAACCCACTAATGTATTTACACGACTCAGCCTGCATGTACTGCACAGATACATAATTAAAGACTGAATTTTTCCGTGAACACCACAACATTTGTTCTTCTTTCCAGAACGCAGATCTGAAGAAGCAGCTCCACGAACTCCAAGCAAAGATCACAGCGCTCAGTGAGAAGCAGGTACATGATTTCAAGTAACACACAAACACAGCTGCTTGGCAGAGTCTGTCTGCAGGAGGGAGGAGGGAGTGAGGAGGTGAAACAAGGAAGCCGCTCGCCTGTTTAGGAAGCACTGAGTTAACTACACACAAATCCAGTCCGTCAGCACAGTCCTGTCTGACAGACTTTGACTGGCAAGCAATCCACTGGTCCCTAACATCTGAAGCCTCTTTTGATTCTGCACTCTTTATAAGTCTTTTTGTTGTTAACCATATTTTTTTTGGCTTGTATTTTTATTTTTAACCACTTTCAACATACTTTCTATTTTTATCTTCTCCCTGCATAGCTTACAGTACTCCTTTTTTCACATCCTCTTCATATACTCTTTGTGAGAGTTATCTGAGGATAAGTGTGAGCATCTAGCAGCACAGTTGGATTAAACTCTTTTACAGTCGCTTCTAATAAATCTAAAACGTATCATAATTTGCACAGATCCAACTGGATGCGTCTGAGACAAATTATTGGTGTAAAAACTGAAACATTGCTTTGAATTTGTGCACATTGACTTCCTTCAGAGATTTACTGTAACACTGTCTAAACACCAAATTACCCACAGTGCTTTGACTGTCTTGTGATGCTGACATGCAAGTGGGATGTGAGCAGGAGAATAATGTTGACGTCTGAACGCATTTAGCACTGACAGAACAATGATAAACAGGCCTTCTTCAACCTGACAAGTGTGCCAATTACTGTCTGCAGCACCAGGGTTTCTTTCATTTTCATGGAAACATCAAGAAAGATTTCAGTGTAATGCAGGGATTTGGAGAATCTTAAAAGCACAATTTACCAAATGTGAATGATTCTAACAAAAATGACAAAATTCTGTAAAATTAAACACAGTCATTTTAGACAAATAGTAGTTTTGGTCAAGCTAAATAATTCAGCTGGGTTTGTCTCTCTCCTCTGATATTTTACAGACCAAACAATTAACTGGCAGATTAATTTATAATAAATGTCCTTGTTTTTGAAGGTCTGAGTGTCTTAAAAACACACAGGCTTTTAGTTTTAATCAGTCCAGTTCATGTGACTCATGTGCTCTGAATGCAGCCGTCTGATTAAGAATGCCTCCGACAATTATTTTTATTATCCATTAATTATCCATTGTGGCCTATGTTCATCAAGTTCTCTGTTTGATTTTTAAAAAATGAGCACTTTGTTATATTCAGTTTTCTGAAGTGAGAAGTTCCATCTGTTTTTAGTTTGTTGGATTGAAAATGCAAAGCTACTCACGTTAGTATAAATTACACAAAGCAAATTAGCAATCACTCGTGCCTCACAGCAAGAAGGTCCTGGGTTCGATTCCAACACCAGTCGGTGGGACCTTTCTGTGTGGAGTTTGC
>JAPQRP010000025.1:21767689-21779318 GCA_037367295.1 Apogon hyalosoma
TTCTGGTGTCATTACTCAGAAATAGGGCTGAAGATGGACCTGTGGAGTTGAATTAATGAAGAATTCAGACCCAAGCATAGCATTTACAGTTTATGTAGACCACAGGGAAATGTTTTGAAATGCATAATTCCCTTTTAAAAATAGCAAAATATCACTCCTTTAAGACAGTCATTTATATAAAATCATGTCATTCATGTGAACATGTTCAGGCCTCAGTTGTTATTGAGGGACAATTAATTATTACTGCACCTAAATATCAGTGTATTGCTACTGATATTTTTAATGTGATTTTTTCACGTTTGCACCAAGAATCTGAGTGGAAGCACTGTAAATAAAATAAAAAGTTTAGACTTTTGAAAAAAGTTTCTATGCTTGGTTGCAGTAACACATAAAAAGTCTTAAAAAGTTAAATGGAAACAGATTCACATCACTGTCAAATCACCTTAAATGTGAACAGCGGCGAATGACACAGAAAGTATGACATACAGTATGTCCTCGACTCCTACAAAAACAGAATCTATAATGTTTGCTGCTCAGGTTCTTCAGTCCACATGTCCATCATGCACTCGGGTCTCCCAGGATGTCTCCAACACTTGCATCACTTCCAACCTCTCAGGCCTTCTTTCTGTACAGTTTTTTATAATGTACAGCATCTACTTTTGAGGAAAAAAAATACAAAAACACCTGTAGACTGGTTCTTTAATCATTGTACTCCCTTACTTTTTATTATCAGGGTGTCCATGGACCCCTAAAAGGTCATAAAAGTCATATATTTTATTGTCTTAAATTAAGGCATTAATTTTCCTTAAAATTTAAAATTAGTTCTTAAATCTGACACTAAATGATTCAATAAATTGTATTGCGATATGTGCTTCAGAAGTCACTTGTCAAATCTTTAATTAGTGTTCAGCATTTTATCATAATAAAAATCACAATGAGTGGAGCCACCACTAATCCTTCATGGATGGAGGGGTTCAGGTATGAGCTGTAGCAGCTTGAATGATGGTAGCAGAAGCATTATTTATGTAGAAATGGAAATGTAGTGTTAGGTAGATTCAAACATGTTTAAGACTGGTTCTAGATAATAACATTGAGGCCTGTTGTACTATTGTTTTAGTGAAGATAAGGTGTTAAATTTGACAAAAGATGCCATGAAAAAAATGTCTTAAGTCATCAATGTGACTTCCTCCAACCTGTAGATACTCTGTCCTAACCCTCCTGTTGTTTGTTTCATATTAATTACTTCTGCATTCCAGTCAAACATGATAATGTCATTATAGCTGATCATAAACACATTATAATACGTATATTATCACTTAAGGCTGTGTTTTAATATCATTATGCCATTGCAAGTTTTGACTTTTTATGGCCTTTTTGACCTGATCCATACCACCTCTTATGAGTTAAAAAAACAAAACAAAAAAAAAACATTTCGCTTTTTTTTTTATTGTGTTCATACTGTTTCATTTTATTGATAAAAATGACACTGACCAAAAACTACATAGCAAAAGTTACTACAAAATCCATGTGTCAAATAATTCTTAATTTCAGATCAATTTCTTTTCCCAATTTTCCAAACAATTCTATTATAGCACTAAAATCCTCCATTAAATTAGTTAATTCTGTGAGTACATACTGTCAGACCAGATAATATTGTAGCTCAAGATGTTTAAATACTTTCTGCAAGACTTGCTGTAACTTGGTGTTTGTAAATGCAAATGAGACTTTGGAGGTATTTCTGTGAGGACAAGTTTCAACCAGCCAAATACCTGCTGGTTGTTTTACTCCAACAGTTACGTTATAGGACATGTCTGCTTTGTGTCAGGCTACAGTTTTGCTTCTAGGTATTAATAATGGTAGCTCTCTCACTACTACTAAAGTTGCTTCCACCCAGCAGTTTTTTCCTGCATAAGCAAGCAGCAGCCCTAGTTTTTGTAAAAGTAATGACACAGATCAGTTTGCTCACAAATAATAAGTCACTGTTTCCAGTTGATTCAAATCACTTTGGGCTATAATGGTATGATAGTTTCCACCAAGAGGAATGTAAAAAGTTAATCAAATCTACAAAAAATGTCATTGAAATCAGTAAGATACTCTTTTAAGATATTGTAGTCGACATTACTTTTTTAGACATCTGTTATAAAAATGGCGGTCAGTGGTGGAATAAGTATTGAGGTCCTTTACCTAAATAAAACTACTGAAACCAACAGTAAAATAATCCGTCCACTATCGTAAAAGTTGTGCACTCAGAGCCTTACAAAAATAAAATATGTAAGTTTTATCCCTAAAATTTACCAAAAAAGAAGGAAAAGTTAAAAATTGTCATCCTGTATTAAAATGGTCCCAATGTCAGTGATTCATTTTAATTCTGAATTAGTGTGTGTGTTGTATTTTACCGCTGTAGATGTTGAAGGTTGGGCTCATTTGATCTACTTTATTTTGTCAAATTCTAATTTACAGTAATGGATCATATTCTAAACCAGGGGTACCCAAAGTGGGGTACACATACCCCCAGGGGTACTTGGATGAAGCCCAGGGGGTACTTGAAATTTCCTTGGAAAAATGCATTAAATAAGTCATCGTGTACTGAATACAACCTTAATCCATTTCCTTCATCTGCTGTGTATTTGACTGTTGTTTGTTTTCATATCCAACTAATTCTGTAAAGCCCTGTGAAACAACTTTGTTGTGATATAGGGCTCTACAAATAAAACTGAATGGAATACAAAATAAATAATGAGAATTAATGCTGAAATACAGAACACAATAAATACATTCATATAATAGTTTTATTGTCAGTTATTTTGTTTAAGCTTTGGTAACATTTTAAGAATATTTCTATTTTATATTATTCAAAATGAGTTCATTTGAGTAGCTAAGTAATTATTTTTTGTTCATGAAAGGTTCATTTATTCATTAACTACCAGTTTATTTATTTTTCTTATTAATGAAAGAGGGCAATTTTCAGTTTATATTTTGCACACAAAATTTACTTTAAAAATGTGTTATTTTTTATATATTGCAGTTAAATAAATGTTTGTTTACAAAGTTTTTAATATAAACAGGCACCTTTGGCACAGGAACAAATTTTACCTAATTTTTTAAAAATCAAAAATGCTGAAACAAGAGTTTGGGGTACTTGGCTAAAAAAGTATATTTCAGGGTGTACTCCACTGTAAAAAGTTTGAGAACCACTGTTCTAAAAGATTCATTAAATGTTTGTAGCTTCGCTGTTCTGTGAACACCATGTATCTCACATCTACTTGTCAAAAGCTCAGAAAATAAGTCTATAAACTTAGTGACAATACATTTTCATGCTAATTGAAGACAGTTTGTAAAGAGTTCATTTAACATAAGAAGGACAGGTTTAAACTCAACCCATAAAAGAAGACTTTATCCTTCAGTTTGTCACAAACATTCAGTGCCGTTTTCTAGGTAACTACCCACAGACTTCATTGTCTTTACCTTTTATAGAAAATAGCTCCTGGTGAAAACTGTTGCCAGGAACCATGCCCTGCTTATTGTTTCTGTTCTGTGCTATTTTTATATTTAAATAAAAATTTTTATGCTTTGGGCACCACAAACAATCTTTCAAATCTGACTTCCTGTAAACCTGCATATCAACCCAAAATCATTTGGCTGGGCAGATACCACCAGAGGTTAAATAATGTTTTTTGTGATTTGGGTGCACTGATAAGACCAGCCAGTGAGTCAGAAGTCTAATCCTGTGTGATAAAAAGCCTCGCGGTGGTTATCAACATATAAAGTTTACACATTATTAGGATGACTGACTGCAGGCTGCAGGTCAAACGGCTCTCGAGAAGGGGAACCAGGACACATTTCAGTCTGGTTTCTTTTTGTGATAGTGTGTCATTGCATTAAGTTGCTGGTAGAGAGTCAAGTGTTGCTAAGCAACAGATGGGCTTTATCTTTGATTCTGAATTCATACGTCATTGCTGGCTTTGTGTGTGTCAATGTGTGTGTGCTGATTGTCTGCATGACCTTCTGGTTCTATACTACATTACAGTGTGGAAGTTGTTATTGTTTGATATAATCTCTTCAGTTTTGTAATGAGTTGCCGTGTGTACTGCAGTTTGTGTGGCAGCCAATCAGTTCAGTTCAGAGACTGAAGCTGGGCTGAGTGCTGCAGCTGCAACATTATTGATTACTGCTCATTTCAAAACAATAACTCAGTGTTTTCTACTGTGGATTTGTTGTCAGATGTTTAATTTTTGGTTTGCCTTTTAAAAATGCTTGATGCAGCAGTTCTGAGAAGCTGTTCTTATTATACAACCTTTCACAACATAGATTTGTGAGTGCTGCAGTGTAATGGAATGTATGTCTCTCAACTTTACTTTTTGTTCTTTCTTCCCTTTAAATTAAAAAAGCCTCCTGTGTACCGATATTGTAAATTAGTATTAAGCTACAAACACTTACAGTGCATCTGCTGTGAGGGGCAATGACAATAGCTCAGTGATGTAAAGTGTCATACTGCTCATGACCACGACATGCTGGTTAGACACAGCTCTAATATCCTTGTTAAAGCACCCAGGCAACCAAGGGTTTCACCAGAATGGTGTGAACCAATTGCTTAAGAGTGATGATAATGCTCTTGAGATCAACACAATTAAAATGGAATAAATTGTATTTGCTTCACCATTTGACTCAACTAAAATTCCTAATGTTATTCATAATGAAAGAACCAGGCAGGTATTTAAATATAAATACTTGGGTGTAAGCACAGACCATCTGTTGTTCTCGAGAGGGCCCTACAATTTTCCCTGCAAAAAGACAAAACAAATTTATTTTCTTCACCGCCTGAAGTCTTTTGTCTTTCACATGTAATCATGTGTTCAAAGATTGCAGGCGAACCCCCTGAAACAATATGAATGAGCCTACCACACCAACATATCAAGAGCCTAAACCCTAAACACATTCTCAGCAGTGAACATAATTTAATACCATCATATCACAGATACAGGGTTACCCAGTTTAATAAGGTTACACTGAAACAGTCAAATGAAACGTAATGCTTAATCCTGAGTCTTGAATACTTTTCTGCTGTAATTGTATTGTTACATTAAAGACCCAAACATCCACTGGCAACCAAAATCTTTAACTGATCTAAACTGTTCAATACCTGTTGATCCACTAATCCTGTCAATACATTTAAATAATTGGTGTAAAAGGCAGTTTTTCATCTTTTCATGGTCATCAGATTTGATGACCATGCGGAGCCTCTGAAGGTCCAGGCATCTTCTACAAAATTGACTCACCAGTAATGACAGTGGATAGAAATGTTTGGTTTATGTTCAGTTACTGATACATTTTACTGAAAAAGTCACTTTTTCTTCAGTTTTCTCTGTTTTGATATAATAACCCTCAACTTTATCCTGAGCTTTAATGAATCAGTGAATTAACTATACACTGAAAACACTGGAAAAATTCAACATACAGAAGATAATATTATAATAAATGGTGATACATCACTTAAGAAAGGTTAGAGAAAAACTCATTTGGGAGCTGCCACAAAGTCACACTGGGACTTTATGGGTTAAATGTCTTGTGGTATTTTTTTGTCATCTCTAATGTTTCAAATGGAGCTGCAGCAATGGAAGAAAACTTTCAGAGATAATCTGTCATTAAAGTATCATCATTACCATTTGAGTGTAAACTGATGAAGCCCTCTGTTCTGTAACTTTCAGAAAAAGGTGGTGGAACAGCTGAGGAAGGAGCTGTTGGTGAAACAGGAGCCAGAGGCCAAGCTGCAGCTGCAGGTCCAAAGCCCTCCAGTAGGCGGCGACATCAAGCCGGCCAACCTGCTGCAGACCCAGCAGGTAACGGGAGGACTGCAGCAGGTAGAGCACACACATGCAGCCACCACAACTGCTGCTACAAACACATGTGAACACGTACTCGACCCCCCGGACAATAACATACACTGACATAAAACAAAAGAAAATAAGATTAAAATCATTTCTCTTAGATTAAGGCCCAAACAGAGATTATATCCCGTCTGGATGTTTCAGTAAATGTTAAAGGCTGGTAGCATTCTATATAATACTTTATATTTTAACATTGCTAACATGATTTAAAAAAAAAAAAATAGATAGCAGACCAGGGAATGTTTAAACATGAAGAGGTGGATTAACCCATGATTGGTTTTGGTTATTTTGATAGGATTTAAGACAAGGAAAAATACCTTTTTATATCTTTTACTTTCAAGCAAATAATATTGTCACTCTGAAGCACCATTTAAAATCTAAAGAGAAAGCATCTTTTAGATGCATTTAACATTTAATTGAAGAATGAAATGATCATTTTGCATTAAAAGTGTGTGATACAGATACTAGTATTTAGTAGTTTGTCCAATAGCTGATGCTTATACCAATTTTATTTTCAATTTGTATATTGTGTTTTTGTTGTTATTTAATTATTTATTTTCCTTTTATGACAAGGGAACAAAGAAGTCTTCATAATAAAAAATAATTGAACTTTTTCATGCCAAGTCTCCATTATAAAAAAAATAATTGAACTTTTTCATGCCAAGCCAAGCTCAAATTCAATCATACAAACTTATGAAATAACCTTTAATATAACACAACAGATAAATATGAGCCACTGTCATCATTGAAATGCCATATTTATTTTGTTGCTACCTGTTACCAGTCAAAAAGATTGAATTTGCTGTGCATCCCAACTAAAAATACTTTAATAAAACACAGTACCATGTTTTAAAACTCAGATAAATAGCTGTATAAGACAATCAGAGTGGGTTTTTTGCCCCCATCAGACCCTGACGGTCACGCCAGTCCTCACCACGAAGACTCTACCTCTGGTGCTCAAAGCTGCCGCCACGCCCACTCTGCCCGGCTCAGTCCTGCCACAACGCCCTCCCACTGTTGCTATGGTAACCACAGCTATCACCAAACCCGACTCGCAGAACACCCCCATCAACCTGCAGGTGGCCAGCAAGCTGACCAATCAGAGCTCGGAGCCTGTGCGACTGGTTTCCAAGAATGCCATGGTGGTAAGACTTGTGTTGTCGGCCTGTCATCTGTCACCGCCTTCCTCCAATTATTGAACAGTATGTGTTGTCATCTATTGAGCTGAGAAGAGTTTAGACTCATTTTGACATTTGTGTGTAGGGGAGGTTTGAGACTTAAAGTGATGGTTATTCTCTGGAAAGTGCTTGAGCAGGCTGTGGTGTGAGTGGTGGCCATAATGACACACCATTAGCAGTCCTCTGACCACTAACAGTCCTGTAGGTCCAGTAAATGTCACAGAACCACATGTTTGTGCAAAATAACAGAGGTCACATAACTCAGAGCCCTGAACTATATACATACCAGTGTTCAGATGTACATATGAGCCCTGGAAGAGGTTTTGCTTGCCATAGTGGTTCCTCCTGTTTGTACCAGATATTGAACAATCCTTAATCAGTGCACGTCCAATGTAAGTAATGGGGAACAGAATCCAGACTCTTAATGCTATGTTATTATCATTATTATTATTATTATTATTATTATTATTATTATTATCTAAATATGTCCAGCATGAGTCTAAAGTTGGACAAATCCAGTGTATTTCTTCCAAAGTCACATTTTTTGGTTGCAGATTTCTTCTTATAGTTATTTTCTTCTGCTGCTCAGCAGGAAAACAAATTGATTTGATCCTGATTTTGACCTATTGTTAAGCCTTTGTGTGCTTGAATCTGCTACAAAAAACTTAATCCTATCCCTACATTCAGACATTCACTACAGTTTTTAGACATTTTTAGACATTAATCCTGTAGCTCTAATCTGTATTCAATTTTAAACAGCATAGATTACACCTGAGTGCAAACCAGCTGACAGTCATGGCAGGAATAAACTAGAGCTGATTAATAAAATGTATCATTTAAGATAGCAAATGCATTCATATTCAACTTGAAAGCACCTGAAAATGACTTTGTTTTTATGTTCTTATGCAAAAGATGGTATTTACATATAACTTTACATGGATGTGAGTATGAAGTGTTATAAACGTATTTTATTAATAGAGACTCTTAAGGGAAGTTTAGTGTTTGCTGATTGTTTACATCTATAATCATCTTCAGATAATCATTAAAAATAGCATTCTTGAAGATATAGTTGTTGCAAAAGCTTATGCAAGGGTTACACTTCACCACCATACTCTTAAAGGTATCTGTTGTTGTGCACAAACGTTTGTTCATGTGTCATTTTTGACTGATACAGCTGTTAAAGCCTGAGCTGTGAAATTCCTGTAGATACTGGAGATGTGAACTAACAACAGTGGACACACATGACAATCAAACCACAGGAGACATGTCAGTCAAATAGCAGCAGACATGTCAGTCTAACAGCAGCACAGATCCACAATCTGATGTGGTTTTGTCTCAGGTGCAGGCCACCACCACCACCACCGCCCAGCCAATCAAAGTTCCTCAGTTTGTCCCTCCTCCTAGACTGACGCCTCGACCCACCTTTCAGCTACAGGTGCGTCCCTGTAAGACCCGCCTCCAAACCCTAATCCCCCACAAATCAGTGTGTGTGGCCCACATGAGGTGACTTGCTCACTCTCCAGCAGAGGGCAGGAGTGCACCAAAGCAAACACTCATGCCTTGTTCCGTGGCACTAAAACATTGTTTTCTCTGTGCTGCCTCTACTCATCTCTACTCCTCTCGTTGTGCTTTTTTAATTTCCCAACTGACCTGTGAAAAGGTTTTGGTTTTTTTTGAAGGTTTCCTGCCTGTGTATGTATGTGAGTGAGTGTGTGTGTGTGTGTGTGTTTTTGCATTTTGTGATGAGAGCTTGTTTTCCTGCAGCTTTTTGGTATTTTGTGTTCCTGGCTGTCGATGTGTTTTAACCCTTTAAATGGACAAATCCTGGTAATGTTTGCCTGTGCTGAGTAATGTCACTGGGAGCTCTGGCTGGTTCACTGACAGTGCAGATGGTCAAACATAACAGCATTAAACTTTTATTTACATCGTCCAAAAACACAGAGCATTGCTGAGAAGGGTTTCCATAACATTTCTTATCCAGAGCCTTTAATTTTGAAAAAGATTCAAGTCCTTTAAAAACCTGTTTATATCAATATTAAGTAGAACAGCATATTAAGCAGAATGCTTAGGAAGAGTAGGGGAGACACTAGGACAGATAGTACATAAAAATAGCAACCAAAAAAACATAAAACCAGATAAAAGCAGGTAGGTAATTATATTAGAGGTCGACTGACAGTGGATTTTATAAAGGCTAGGATAATAACATTTGTTTGGGTTTTTAAAAAACCCAAAGAAATGAAGTAAATGTTTGTTGTCTGCCATTCCAACATTTTCTCATGAATCTTGAACAATGCTTTGAGGGTTATTTTCATGGAATGGACAACTTCAGTTTTCTCATGCATGTATTGTTGCATCTCCACCCTCTTTAGATACCAGGAAAAAAGCAAAGAGTGCACTGACTGAAGGCAGCGTGGATGGATTAATTAGTTGAACTGTTGCACTAATATTAAATGTAGATTGTGACCCAGAGGACAGTGAGTCCGCAAGTCGTGAAAAGTTTTTAACCCTAACCCTAATCCTATGTATTTTTTAAAGTACCTGATTTTCTGAATAATTGCTAATAATTTTTTCTGGTTGACTAAAGAATTCATGTTACAGCTTGAATATTATTGGTACAGCCTGAGTAAGATCAGTATGAGCATTGGTAGTACAGTTTACTGGTGTACTGGATAAACTATGTTGGAAGTGGTTGTAATTATCCTGTAATATCAGTGGGTAGCGGCTGTAGTTGTAGTAGTAGTGGTCCATAACAGTCCATGTGAGGCAGAGCACCACAGTAGCATTACGCAGCAGTGTCTGGTCGTTTTGGTGCTTTTCTCTGATTGGCTGTCTGCCATTACCAGGTCAGGCCAAAACCGGCCACACCCACCAATATCCCCATCGCTCCAGCCCCTCCCCCGCCCATGATGGCGGCTCCCCAGCTGCTCCAGAGGCCTGTGATGTTGGCTACAAAGCTGTCCTCGTCGTTGCCGTCGGCAGCTCCCATCCATCAGGTCCGCATCGTTAACGGACAGCCCTGCAGCAAGACTGGCACCACTCCCCTGACGGGTATCGTCATCACTACGCCGGTCTCTGCTACCGCCACCCGCCTTGCTAGCCCCGCCCAAGCACCTAACCCCACCCCCATTCCTACCCCAACTCCAGTCCAGCCGATCCAGATCAGCAGCCTGACGACTGACCCCAAGGTAAGAAGTCACAACAAACCAGTCCCACACACCTGTTTCATAATCACGTAACATTTACATGTCTGTGTATGATCCTAATGTATGAAAAAGATCCTGTGATGAGGATACTAAAATCTACAGGTTTTCAATGGGTATGTTGATTGGTGATTCTATTGTAAAGTTAAATTACTTTTTTTAAAAATTGTATAACTTCAGCAAAATTACAAAACACAACCAAGATAGAATCAGTAAGCACTAATGCAAACTTTGCAGCACACTCACTGAATTTATCAGACCACACCCGACTGGTTTGTTGCATTGAGATAAAGTGATAACTCCCCTCAGGTATGAAAAAAAAAAACTCTTGTAAAATGTGTAAGCGCATGTTCAGTGTAGTCTGGCTTGAAAACGGCTCATACAGTACTCAGTTGAAGCCTGCTGCCTTTTGCAGCATGTGCAAGAAAACATTCCCTCATTCAACTTAATCTTCTTTGTGCTTTTTCTGCCAGTATGGATGTGAAATGGGTGTAACTTGTTGAAACCTGCAGAAATTTAAGGCAGTTGTTTTTACAAGTTGTGTGAAAATCAGACAGCAACTTCATCAAGGTTTTGTGAAAAAGTCTGGTGTTGCAAACTCGTTTCAACTTTGGCTTTGAGACAGTTGTAATGAGCAGAAGATTGTCCTGGCCAAGACAGGCAGTTTTAAATGAAAAACATGTGTAACACAATGAAATCATGAATAACATTACAGAAAAAAATTTGAATTACGTAATATTAAATAATAACACAAATTGCCTCTCTGAGCTTTTCTGTTTATAAAACATCAATACTGAACAATGTGTCTTCCTTTGCTGATCAGTGCATGCATTTGTCACATCTACTCTAAATACGGTGCTGATTGGAGCCTGTTGATTCATCTGCAGTTATGGAAAATGTGATATTTTATGCTGTGGTAGTTGCAGAGGTAAACATACGTTGGGCTGTCGACTGAGAAGAAAAATAAAAAGCATCAACATGACTATTGCTCTTAAGTCACTGTATTGTTTGTTTTTGTTTTACTTTTCTAATTTCATTACTTTAAGCAATTTTAAATACTTCAAGACTTTACAAATAAATAAATATTTATTTTACAGTACATACAGTCTTTGGTATTGAATTCTGTTAAATATTCAAAAGGCTTATTAGGTTTTGTGCACATCAATCTTCTTAGGGTTAGGGTTATGGTAATACTCTTGTATAGCATGTTCCTCTCCAAACATACTTAATAATACTTTATGCTTACTGTATTTTTCGGACTATAAAGCGCACCGGATTATAAGGCGCACTAAGCGAAACAAAACAGTCAGCTTGGACGACACTTGAGCCTGATACCTGAGCCCAGGCATCCATGATCCACTGGCAG